>CM021104.1:593382571-593522183 GCA_007115665.2 Sequoiadendron giganteum | reverse complement strand
TAGCTCCTGCATTCTTCAACCCAAATGGCATTACATTCCAGCAGTAGGTGCCCCACGGACATGTGAATGCTGTCTTGTGTTGGTCTTCTTTTGCGATCAATATCTGATTGTACCCCGAGAAACCATCCATTAGGGAAAGTATCTCATGTGCGACCATCATATCCACTATCATGTCAATGTTGGGTAGTGGAAAGTCATCCTTGGGACATGCTTTGTTTAGGTCTCTGAAATCAGTGCAGATGCGGATGCCCCCTTTCGATTTTGAGACTAGTACGAGGTTAGATACCCATTCTGGATAGTCGATTGGGCGTATGAAGCCAAAATCCAGAAGTTTCTGCAGCTCAATCTTTACAAGCAAGGCTATTTGTGGGTGCATCTTCCTTAGCTTCTGTTTGACTGGTTTTGCTTCGGGGTGAACAGCCAAATGATGCACTACTACTTCAGGATCTAGGCCTGGCATGTTTGCATAGGTCCATGCAAAATTTACCTTTCTCTCCTTTAGGAAAGCTACTAGTAGTTTTTGTTCTTCTTCTAGGAGGGATTCTGCATAGAAGGTAATTTGTGGTTCTGATTCTGTTCTTAAGTTGACTGGGATGCACTGTTCTGCCAATACTGTTGACTTCTCCTGGTGTAGATCAGTAGGGGGGAGATTGAATCCTTCATCCTCTGGTGCCTCAGAGAGGTTTTTGCCATTGGATGCATCCTTTATTTTTACTATTTTATGGTTAGAGAGTGCCACATTGTGGTTTTCGCTCAATAACTCCGAGCTTATTCTCGATCTTTTTCTTTTGCGACTGAAGGACTCAATCGTCTCCCCATAGTATGCTTGTGTGTCTAGAGTGATATCAAATCCTGCCTTGTGATCTCCACATGGAACAGTATCCCTTAGTCCCATGAATTCCGAGAGAGCCTCATTGTTTTCGAATGAGTCTAGAATCGGCGGTCCCCATTGGTCGTGATCGATGAGTTGGGGGTACACTAAGTGGATTTGGTGGGTTTATTGGATTGGCTTAGCGGGTGAGACACTAATCATCAGTAAGGTGGAATCTTCAAAGAGCCTAGGTAATCCACCTATGTTGTCATCATCATCACTGCTACTACAAACGTCAGTTATGTCAAATGTGAAGTTATCGAGAGGTAGGCCTGTGGACATGGGTAATCTAAGGTTAGCTGCTGAGACCCGAGGAGAGGACCTAACTGCCCTATTAGGAACACTTCTTCCACGCATAGTTATACTCAGAGGGGTACAACGGAGGCCAAGGTTCTGCATTCTTCTTTCTACAATGATGGGCTCCAACCGTCCATCACTATTTCTTCCTAGGCTTTCATTCCTGTTTAGCCCATGCCGAACATCATTTGTAACCCTCTGTTTCTTTCCTCCATGGGTAGGGTGGGAGTGGGTCTTTCATCTTGGTACAGAGTGTTTGTGATGTCCTCCTCGTCCACATTTTCCTGACTGAGATCCCCCCAACTGTGGAATCCAGAGGGTTCTGTTCTAGTGCGGACAGGTGTTTGAGTCAATTGTGGTTGCCCATGTGATCTAGGAGATTGTGGTAACTCTCCTACAACAAAAGCATTTCTCTTCATTCTATAATCACCACATCCATTGTCCTGTATCATGTTCTTGATCTTGGATATGTCGGGGATGGCAGGTGTCTCTGTCGCAGAAGTGGAGGTGAGATTAGCTGGGTCTATGTATGAAGTGGATGGTCCTTCATCATTATTAGGTACTTGAGGGATCTTGTAAAACTTGGCTTCCAAGTTTTTGCAATAGGCGAAGGGTTCGGGATCCCCATATATTGTAACCTCCTCATTTTGATATGAGAACTTAATGCACTGATGATAGGTTGAGGCCACTGCCTTCATTCCGTGTATCCATGGGCGTCCCAGGAGGATGTTGTATGGCAAATCAAGGTCAAGAACTTGACAAGTTGTTTCCATGGTTGCTGGCCCCACTTGGATGGGGATCTTGATAGTGCCCTGAGACACTCTTTCTTGGTCATCATATGCTCTTATGGTGATACTTTTGTTTTTATTAATGGAATCCTCGACGAATCCCAATTTCTTTATAAGTTTTAGAGAAAAAATATTAAGACCTGCACCACCATCTACAAGGACTCGCTTGACTTTCTTTTTGTGGACTAGGACTTGGAGGTGGAGTGCGCGGTTATGAGATGGTTGTGGGGGGAAATCTTGGTCTAAAAATGTGATGAGATTCGGGGTAACGATGTTACCTACCATAGCTTGAAATTGCTCTGTGTCAAGGGTGGCGACAACTGTAGAGGCAACTAGTGCTTCATCCAGGATCTGTCAATGAGCGGTAGAGATTTTTAGTAATTCCATGATGGATATTTGTGCAGGTGTTCTCTTCAGTTGGTCAGTTACATTGTAATCATAGGGGATGGCCTTTGTGTTGGTATTGGGGGTCTTAGTAGGTGCCCCGGCAATGGTAACTTTTTTGCCTCGTGTGGTGACTCCACAGTCATTGTTGGTTCCCTTGATATTTATGATAGTGACCAACTCATCGACACATTCGACTATCTCCTCGTATACTAGATTGGCACTAGCATACTTTTGTTTACCCTTATTATTCCCTTGGTTATTTCCTTGATTATGATTCGGCATCGGATTCGTGTAGATTTTTAGGTCTTGGTTTTCGGCCGGTTGCTCGATGTTGATGACCTTATCCTTGATGAGGTCTTGGATGATATTCTTGAGTCTCATGCAGTTGGCGGTGGTGTGTCCTTTAACTTTGTGAAAGTCACACAGGAGATTCTAGTTGTACCACGGTGGTTTGGCCATGGGCTCCGTGTATTGTTCGGCATTAGAGATTTTGATTAGGTTTTCTTTGACCAATTTCTTCATGACAGACTCAATTGATTCGCCAAGGGTTGTGAACTTCCTCTGGGGGGGAAACTTGTTGCGGGGAGGTGGTCCTCCTTGATTACCCACATTGTTGACTTGGCTGGTGGAAGGTGGTTGTGACTGTGCTACTACCGCATTAGCCTGCACATTGTTGTGGTTATGAGTTTGCGGATGATGATTTTGGGTATTTTGCTTAGGAGCACCAATAACTACCTTAGCATCGACCACGCCATCGTTCGTGATATTTTTGTTCCTCGACCATGTTCGAGGTTTATCATTGTAGTTGTTGGATGGGCGGTTATCCTGCGGTGGAGTGAATGTATGTGCGCCTCCTCGCGCAGTAAGGGCACTTTCGATGTTGAGCGCCTTTAGAATTAGTTGATCATAAGATGTGATACACTGCATTTTTAGGTAGAACGCCAGGTTTTCATCTAAGTTGGCTATGATGGTGCAAACTTGTTGTTCCTCTGGCATGGCCCACTTGCTCTGATTGGCCTTGGACCACCATCTTTGCAAGAAGGATGCAAATAACTCTCCTCTTCTTTGTTTGAGTGCAGATAGTTCTTCTAAACTGACAACCGCACCCATATTAAAAGCGTAATAATTAAGGAAAGCCTCCATAATTTCCTCAAATGTTTTAATGCTCGTGGGTAAGCGAGAAAACCATTCCATAGCTGGACCAGTCAGGCTTTGGGGGAAGAGCCACATTAGATATGTGTCATCATATGCAACTTCCATGCAGTGCACCTGAAATTCCCTAACGTGGTTTTCAGGGTTGCCCGTTCCATTGTACTTATCAAATTTGGGGATCTCGAATCCCTTTGGAAATGGTACCATGGTGAGACTTCTATCGAATGGATAAGGGCACAAGTTGCCTAGTGTCCTTGTGGTTTTTCCTGCTTGCAAGTCCAACACCTGCTGCGAAAGCAATTTGATCTATGTTGCGACATCCTTGCTTGGGTTGGGGGGCGGGATGAATGAGTGGTGAGGTGTTGGAGGTGTTTGATGGGTGGGGAGTGTATTGGTCGGTGTTTGTTGCGAGCTTGGTTGTGCATTTAGGGCTTGTTGGTAAGCTTGCATTTGTGCCAACAATGCTTGTTGTTGATCTTGCTGTTGCTGTTCCAATAGCACTTGCTGTTGGTCCATTTGTTGGTGTTCCCATGAAGCCTGCTATTGGTCAAGTTGTTGTTGAGCTAGTAACGCTTATTGTTGGTCTAGCTGCTATTTTTCCAACAATGCTTGTTGTTGGTCGAGCTGCTGTTGTGCCAATAAAGCTTGTTGTTTAGCTTGGTGTTGTGCCTGAAAGTCTTGCAGGGCTTGGTGGTAGGCTTGCAGGTGGATTGCTTGCAATTGCACTTGGTATTGAGCTTGTGTCTTTTGTTGGGCTTGAGCTTGAGCTTGTGCTTGCGCTTGTGCTTGGGCTTGAGCTTGAGCTTGTGCTTGCGCTTGTGCGGCTTGTGCTTGAGCTTGTTATTTTTGGAGTGCCTTTTGGCGGGCAGCTTGTTGTGCATTTTGCAACATGATGGAGAATGAATTGGTCATGTTGTGCTTTGGCGGTGGGATTGGTGGTGGAGCAGGAATCATGCCAACTGTCGTGGCAGGTGGAGGGATTGTTGTTGTGACTATGATTTGGGTTGTGGGCGGGGTGGTTGAGACAATTGGTCCTTGATGAGGCATGCTTTGGGAGACTTGAGGACCAATAGATGCATTAACCGTGGTGATAGGAATGGTTGCGATTTGTTGTGAGGATATGGGCAAAAGAAGCGGGTTCAAAGTGGTGGTCGGATTGCTTGGATTAGCAAAATTTTCGATGGTTAAAGGTGGAAGACCTATTCCAGGAGGCGATGTAGATGTGAAAGGAAGTGGGGGAAGGGATGATGCACCACTTTGGAAAGAGAAAGGATTGATAGCTCCCGTTGTTCCAAGCAAACCAACTTCCTCATGCAGTGGGGGAGTTGGTATGTTCAATTGATAAGTTGGTGTGGTGTGAAATGAGGATGAACTAGCGGGATTATGAAATGTGAGTGGGATGTAAGGGTGAAATGAGTTTTCCGAAATAAATGTAGGGGTGATGATTGCTTCTTCATTAGCCACAAGGCGGTGTTCTTGCAATTCTTGGAACATGGCACTCCCCTTGTTCACAATTGGGAAGGTTGATGTGATGATTGAGGTGATGCAAGGTACTTCTTGATTGATGTTTGACAACGGGGATGCAACTGCACTAGTGCTTGTGTTAAGGTTGGGAGGGGGCATGTACCCTCCTCTTTCTATTGAATTTATGCATTTGAACATAGCACTAACAATTTTATGGTTCTTAGGATTTTGAATCATTTCCATGCTTTCCTTTGGTGTCATCCCGATGTCTTCATTTATGTCGTCCTCTTGATGACTCTCCTCTTGAAGATGTTGTGATGACAAGGGAGGGTTGCTTAGGGGATTGCTTGATCCTGCTAGGTTCACTTCGATATTTAGATGACTCATGTCCATAGAAGCTGATATGTCTCTAATATTCTCCATGTCCTTCTTGTGTTGAGATCTTGTTTGGACCATAAAAATAGGGATTTTTTCGATCCTAATCCTTTAAGTCAAAAAAGAGAAGAACTAGGGTATCTAAAATATCAAAGATGGTGATGATGGTGATGGGTTAAAATGGATGAGATGAGTGAATGAAACCTTTGGAAAACTTTTTGAATGTATGTGCTAAACTTTGAAAGGGCTTTTGATTTGATTTGAATGTGATAATTTGACTAGATGCATTAAGTCAAACAAGATTGGTTGTGAAGTAGTTTTCCCTAGGAAGTTGTGTTATCCGAAGGGAACTTGCACAAAAATGGATGAATTGACAAAGTGTGTTATCCCAATGTTTTGAAGAACTAATAGAATTTAAGAAGTTGTGTTATCTCAAAGAAAATTTGTTCAATGATTTGATACTATGTTGGCTAAGTGTGTTAAGCCAAGATATGATGATGTTGATTTAGCCCTCTAAGTTTAGTGTGATGTTTGATTCTAGAGTTCTCAAAAAGGTTTGATGATGAAATGAGACTTTTATTTGATGGATGAATGAATGGGAATGACAACTTTGCTCTTGAACCTTAACCTAGATGTGACTCTCTTTCTACAAAACCTCGGTGTTGAAGAACATGCTTGACTTCTTATGGGAGAAATGCAAACCTTTGAAACAATTCGGGATTTTGTTGACAATAAAATGCATATAATGCTGGATTGTTCCTTGAGGCTTTTCTGTAAAAGTTATAAACCAATCTTTCCCTGAATTCGAAAAGTTTCTCAAGACGTTCCTCATGAGCTTTTAGACTAAGCTTCTTGAACTTTGGCTTTGGGATTTTGATCTTGTGGGAAATCATGTTAGAAAACACATGTGTAATCCAATTTGTCTCTATATCTTGGATAAATGAGGTTCTTTTTATCCAAGACACTTGCTTGCTTAGGTTTTCAAACTATATGTCTAATGTCCTGCTTTCGTTTTCATCCCACAATGTCCATTATGTGGAAATCAAAGAAATTAGGGAAAAAATTTTCTAGGTTTATCCTTAGTGAAAACAAATGACGATAGAATTCGAGCACTTAGAAACCTCTAAGGATATGATCCCTAGGGAAAGCAAGAGTGCTTAAATTCGTCAAAGGTATTTGTTTCCTCCAAGGTGTTTGAAATTTGAGGCTCATGTGAATGTTCATTTTTTCAATGTTTTGAATCCAAGCAAAGTGTTTTTTCCAAGCACTTTCACACTCCTAGGTTGATGAGACAATACCTTGTTGGGTTCCCACTTGGATAAATCCAGCTGCGCATATCTTGTGCGAATGGCTAAATGCTTGACCACACTGGCTCCCCTCCACGACACTCACTTATTCGAGTCAGCCAAGCATTAGTACCCATGAATGTCCCATGGCATACTTTCCATTTCCACAAGAAGATCGCATGTTATGTGGGGCGGCTTCAGAGGAGATGACCTCTTGCACCAACAAGATAGACAAGGTTTTGGCCAATTTCTAAACAAGGGGTTCTAATTCATGGGGGATTATCCAACATCGGTGAGAGTCCATTGCTTTCTATCTCGTCGGAATAATCCTTGTGATATTGGCCTTTGTTCCAATATCCACACTTATATCCCAGGTGGAAGTCGCTTGGCTTTAGCGTGTTCCCGGTTGGGTCGTTCCCTTGGGTGATTACTTTTTCCCACAAGGCAGGCCCTCTAAGATAAACAATAGTGAGCTAACATATCCTGTCATTCACACAACCCTCATTGAAAAACAAAGGGGAGAACCTCCGCAATATATCGTGCTCACACTCGCATGTTTTGTTCAATTTTAAATGCCCAAATTGAAGTGTGGAGGTAATCTTTTATGCAACTTAGGGTCACCAAAAAGACTTTTGATTCTCAAGATCACCATGAAGCACGAGAGAAGCGCATACGCCTTTTTAAATGACACTACTTTGCAAAAAAGTTTACAAAACACAAAGTACACATGTTCAATTTTAAATTCCTCAAAGTAATTATGAGTTCGTTTTAAAAGCACCAATTGAAATGTGAAGTTGCTTTGTTCAATTTTAATCCCAAATTGAAATCTAGTAAGTGTCTAAGGTTCAATTTTAACCAACTTTGAAAAGATCAAGCCATTGATTGATTTTAAGCCCAAATTGAAAGGTGAGTTAGCTAAAAATAGAAAAAAAGGGTAGTAAATGGAAGCTCCAAGATTGTCAAAACAAGCATTGAAAAATGCTTTTCAAGTTTTGTTTAAAAAAATCTCTAACTCCACTCCATTCGCTTTCGTTTTCGCTTGATTCCAATGTTGATGTCACCCTTTAACACCTTGCTTTCAACTTTGATGTCAACACCTTTAACACCTTGATTTCAACCTATTACAACACCAAGTTATTAGAATTCAGATTAATTTCAAGAAATCAAGATAACTAATAGTTGATAGTCATAAATAAATATGAAACATAAGCTATGCCCCAAATAGATAATAGTTGATGTAAATGGCCTTCGTGTTGATTCTTGCATCCATTCTACCAAAATATAGGATTAGTGATAGAAAAATGAAACTTTCACAATGATATTATAACATAAATAATTTCCACACTCAAAGGCACTTTTTTGTTTTATTTTAATTTGATATCATTTGCTGTAGAGTCCATAGAAATACTTAACAAAAGTCTCTTTAATTCACTGTGAATAAAAAAAAAATTAGTTATGTGGCAACACCAATCAGAAACTCTTAAATGGCCTGCATGACACCAAACGAATTTGTCTTAGGCCCAAACTAATAAATTCCAAACAGTATACAAGCTAAAAAAGAGTAGCAACTTCCTCGTTAGCTAGACATAAATGACACCACTAACTTTTTAATAGTCTAATGCAGTGATATTAATGTAGTGACAATAATTCCAAGGAGCCATTAGCTCGGCAAAGACTCTAATGTTTTATATCATGTAATGTGAAGTACAACTAATACCATGAGCTTTCAACTGTAAGCCAGAAGCCGAATCACCACAACAAGCATAGTAGAAAGGATCAACCCACTTACAACTGCAAGGATGACAATATACTCCTTATGACAGGGTCTGAGTTCAAATTTATTTCTTTCGCTTAGCATGCAAACAAAGTCATGGAAATTTTTGCATCTATCATCAACTAGTGGAACTTTCCAATTGGTCACTAATGCGCAAAACTCAGTAAGGTTTGTCTTGAGATAGGAAGAGTTTGAACAATTGAGGGGGGATGGAGGCCTAGGAAAAATAGAGTTAGTCCAAAGTGATTGATCACTCCATTGCCAACTAAAACCCTTTTCAAAATTAAAGGCACGACCTCCAACCCAACACCTAGCACTAATATTTTTTGCAAAGAGCTTGCACATGCTGAAGTTCCTGGACAGATGTCCATGCAGCCAGATGGCCACCGTAATTCTGACAGAGCTTCTGAGTCATCCCATGAACTCACATTTAATATGAGAAGAAAGCATGTTCTTATGCTTGGCGCACTATTCCATCCTTCTGGGCACAATCAAGAGTGAACCTCCACAAGTCCAAAAAAAAATGCAGAGTGCAAGTAATTGGGGGGGCTTTAATAAAAACGTCTGGCCAGATGACCACCAATTTATAAAAAAATAAAAAATCTTGTCAAGGATTGGCCTGTCTAGGATGGTAGTGATGGGTAGAACCTAGTGTTGAACGTAGGTTGGTGTTCCTGTACACTAGACGATACACACCCTCTCAGACTTTATGGAGCCCAATGAATGAATGGTACGAGAACATGAAGCACCCTGTTCAGCATGCATGGTAGAGGGGCTACTCTACCTAGGAATAGATGTTTCTAATCGTAAGGAAGGGACATGGAAGAGGCCATCGCTTGTGCCTCATGACAGCCATGTATCCTAGGAATTCATTCATGGCATGGCCATCAAGTATGTTGTGTAGATCAATGATGGTCTGGAAAGCTGGCTCTTACAAAACTCTAAAGGTGGTCTACAACGACATCAAGAATGCATGTTTATTTATTTATTTTATCTCTAAATACTTATTGCTCCATGAATTTTATCGAAACCCAAAGCATTTTTAATATTACTAGCAAGTTGTGGAAAAAATACAGTAATGGAAGGTGCAACGTTGATTAGATTGACAATAAATCTTAGCGACAACAAAAGCAAGATGATTTGACCGATGACATAAATGATATCGAATTGGGACGAGACCTTGATCCAAATTGTCCTGAATGTAGATATGTACCAAACAGATTTAAACGCTAAAATCTCAAAAAAAAAGATTGCACAGGAGATCGATTTAAATGCTCAAGTAAAATATTAGAGACTTTTTGTAGAAACCGTTTCCCAAAAAGAATCATGCACAAGCTAAAGATCTCTGAGGCTCCTTTGATCAATGTCCTTTTCTCACATCTTCTGCAACCAAGTCAATGACATTTCTAAAACACAGTCTGTATATCAAGAGACGTTAGGATCAAGGGCGAGCCACTTTATGTCAGATTCATTAATGTATTAAAATGTCTTGTAAGCACGACGAAATAAGCATATAAACATACTGAAACAAGAACTCTTACTGGATTCCTTAACGTATAAGCAGTGATTATATCAGATTCATATAAGCATACTGAAACAAGAAACGTTTTCATTACCCTTGATGCATATCCAATAGCTTCTAAGATCTTTAGTTTAGCCACCGACAAACTGGTCTTTAGGAAAAAAGAAACCTAAAGAAAAAAGAATTAGTGCCTTTATTTCTAGATTCGTAGAAGAAATACATATACGCCTTGAGCCATATATATATTATGCCATTCATAGGTTGACCGAGATTGCCAATGGATTGATTATCAGAAGAGATAATAGAGGAAACATCTAGTGAGGAAAAAAAAAGAAGAAGACTTTATAGCACGTATTCAGCAGATATGAGTCACTTTAAATGCTAATCACCTTTTGGCATACATTGCAGCAACATGAGTAAAGAGTGATATTTAAAATGTTCTAAGAACACTCTTATATTCAGTAACTTGCATGCAATCCTCAGAATAGATATTTATGAGCATATGTGAAACTATTAGTATCTAGATTCTAATATGACAAGAAAAACAGAAACAACTTAGCTTCCTAACATAGTCAACCAGTGTAGTGTTATAGTGTGAGTCCAGCCCTCCTTCTAGCGCTATTTGTGGGATGGTGAAATCTTACACATGAATTGTATAGATTCAACCATCCTCATAGGATAAAATATGTCATTAACTCTAAATAATAATGATAACTAAGATAAAATATGCAATATAGAGCAAATGAAATACAACCTATCCTATGGTGGATTGGTGCCCTCCATGAAAATGTGAGAGAGCCCTTTCCCAATCCCTTTCCAAGCCAATAGACAATGAGTTGCTATGAGCTCAAGTTGCCTATAGTGTAGATGCATTCAAAATGTGTGTGTAGAATGAGAGAAGATGCATTGCTTTTATAGAAGAAGTTGAGAGAAGAGAGGCCAAGTTTAGCCAATGTGGGACTAAATCCCATCCAATAGAATAGAGACACTTGGCATAATGGGATTGGTCAAAGCTTGTGCAAGTTTTGGCCAATGTGCCCATTCAAATTTGAAAAATGTCAATAAATGCATGTTGTTGAGGGTTTTGGGGGGAATTATCTTTGTCCAAAAAAGTCAAAGATGAGAGTTATTGAGAGAAAATAAGCTTTTTAATAAATCAATTAAATTGATTTATTGGTGCAAGTGGGTGGGTTAGTTAGGAGTTTAGATTTGACTCTAGTTGAGTCAAAAGCTAGAGAATGATAATCATGATTAGAAGTTAATTAATTTAGATTAATTAACTTAGGGGATTTTAGGGATTTGATATTTGATTTTAAATCAGTTTGATTTATTAAATCAAATAAGAAGAACCTTAGGAACTTAATTAAATAATTTGATTTATTTAATTAAGCTTGATGAACCTTAGGATTAAATCAATAAATTGCTTTAATTGATTAGTAGAAGAAACGAATGCATGATGTTAGTTACAGTGGAATGCATAATGTTATTTTTGGATGTCTACAGTGCCAATAAAAATTAGAGACTGAGATGACTGTTTGGTTTCAGACTGTGACAGTGAATTCGGGTTCTCTAGATCTTAGGAAAATGTGGTTCAAGTTTATAGATGCACCGTAGGATTTAAAAAATACATTTTAGAAGGTCATATGTGGTTTTCTACTAAATTGTGTCTCGATTTTATGACAGGAAAATGTGACTCGATATGATAGATGTGGCTAACTTTTAAACATATGCAACTCGATATGAAAGATGTGACTCAGGATGACAGATGCAACTGACTGTTAAACAAATGTGACTTAGATTTTCTGGTGAATGATAGTAGAATTTCGTTTGAGAATTGTGAGTTTCTAGTTAACAAATGCGACTTAGGTTAATAGTTGTGATTTGATAATTAATAGATGTGACTCGTTTTGATAGATGCAGTATTCTGATGAACTGGGGTTTTGACTGAGTCTGTTTCATGATCAAATTTTGGTAAATGTAAACAATCTGAAAATGAATTGTTTCGGTTTGATAATCATGAATGTGTATATTTTTAGAAGATATGTACAATCCCAAGGTTGACAATGACAATACTTCCTAAATTCTCACTTGGTTTTCCCTAGCTATCCTTATTCAAAGTGGATGACTAGAATCTTGACCACAGTGGCTCCTCCTTACATGACACACATTTCTCGGGTCAGCCAAGCTTCAATTACCATGACTCTCCCATGGTGAAATTTTCATCTCTACTAAGATCCGTATGAATGTGAGATGGCTTCAGCGGTTTGACCTCTTGCACCAAAAAATAGGGGATTTTAGTGAATCTAAAAAAACTTTGGAGATTTATTATGGAAACCCACTTAGAAGGCCACGTGAGAGGAAATATTATCTCAGTCTATAGAGATTACACTCTACAGGTTTTGATGCACCACAAGGGTATTGAAGGAATCAATTGCTAGTTCGCAGGAGCTCCTGTAATGCTAAGTTTTACTCAACATTAAAATTTCTATACCACTTGGGAGTAGCTTGGCTTTAGCTCATCAGCAATTATGAGTCTCTTTGGGGTGAGTAATTTTTCCCTCCAAAGTAGGCCCAAATTATAGAGTCAATAATAGTTTCTTTTACACCCAGTATCACACAAATGTGCAAGGGGAGAGGATACTTCTATTACCTAATCGAGTTCGAATCTAATAGATGTGTGAATGCACCAAGCACATAAGCCAATGATTATTTTTAAAACCTAAATGACAGTTATCTAATATATTCAAGCAATTTTTTTCATTTTAAAAAATTTCCTTCGACTTTGGTCTTGCAAATCAATTGTTAGTAGTTTTTGTAAATGTCTTCGACAACAGTTTTGTAAGACAAATTGATTAGTAGTTTTATTTATTTTTCTGTCTTCGTCAATCGTCCTAGAAAAAGAGTTGTGAATGATTTCTTCTACAAATCATCCTTAAAACACTACGTTAACTCCCATAAAACACACGCTGCAAATGCAATATTAGTTGTAAAAAAAGGTAAACTAAAATTGAAAACATGGGAATTTAGACAATTTATTACCAATCAGATGCATTGCAGAAAAGTGCAGATGCATCCCAAAATAGAAAATGCATCGCATAATTTCATATGTAGCTCAGGATGTTAGTTTCATCATTTCGTACTGCAAATGCATCACTTTGTACTTGTACCTACAAAATAATATTTTTTTATGGACTTTGGAGATGGTGTTTTCATGTCAGGTTCACAAATTTAACGCTAGAACAAACACACCAAACAAGATTAATTCGATAAAAACATATACTAATCTAATCCTATGCTAACAACAAAGAACAAGGAAAACTAAAGACATAAATACAAGAACAATCTCACCGAATATCTGTACAATTCCTTAGATAACCTCAATTGCACTTCTCCATTTTTCCTTTGTAATATATTTTCCCTCATATTTTAACAAGTATGGAAGTATGGCCTATTGATTATTGACTTTACAAAATATCAAAAATTATTGAATTCTCTTCCTAAAAGTATAAATATTTCGAGAGGAGGAATGATGATGAAGGTCAGTCCAATTTATAAAAATATGATTTTTGAAGGATTGGCTCAGATTCAAAAGAAAGATAGATGATTTAGATTAATGAATGCCATGTGATGGAGATTTAGTGTCAGTAATAATGTGAGTGAAAAAGTCAGCATGATGGATATTAAATTAAATAATAATTTAATCCGATGTTGAGACTATTCTAAATTCAAGGAAGAATAAGAATTGCATGAAAAAAAAGAAGAAGAAACGTTGCGTTCAAACACATGAATAAATTATTTAATTAAATAAAGTTATTTAATTAGTAATTATTCGCACACAAAAGAATAAGACTGACTGATTAAACCATAAAGTATGTTCATTCGAAACAATTAGATATTAAATCAAGAGATAACTGACTGATTTAATTAAATCTTGACTTAAGTGGTGATGATTATTTAGATAACTAAGTGATTATCTAATCATAGAGGGATATGCGAGGAATAATTTTTTTTATGAACTAAATGTTTATTTAATTCAACATTAAAAATTTGGAGATTAAATTAAATGAATAAAGATTTGTTTAATTTACTAGAGAAAAGATTATAGAATAGTTAAATAATTCAAAATTAATATTTAATTAAAGTCGGAAATGTGATGAGGGTAAATTAAATAATAATTTAGATAATTTTACAAAAGGGATTAATTAATTAGTGATGTAATTAAATAAATAACATTTATTTAATTAATCAAGATTGAATAAAGTTAATAATGAACTAATTAAATAATTAAAGTTATTTAATTAATAGAGGATAGGTGACTTTAGAAAATAATTAAATAATTAAAATTATTTAATCATGACCATGAACATTAGAAATATGTTGAAAATGGTGTCATAGGCCTAGACCAATTTTCAGTGTCTACAAAGAGGACTAAAAAAACTTATTATATCTTCCAATGTGATCCTAAACAATTCACACACTGGTGCACATCAATCTAAGTTGGCATCAGAGGAAAAATATAGATGAAACATAAAGCACATAACCAATTGGCCCTAAAACATCCCTTCAATTGAATTTACTTGATGCAGTCCTAGATAGGATAGGCTAGGACGCAAATCTCTCATAACACATCTTCAATTGTTGGTGCAGACCCCCAAGCACATGATGCAAGCAAAAGAATAATCCCTGTAGCCTAGATATCTACTATAGTGTCAAAAAATTTCATCATGGATATTTTCACACTTAATTTGGGAATAATTAATGATAAATTGAGCTTAATATCACCTTGATCTAGTGTTGTAATGTGTTTTACACATCCACATTAGGTCTAAGGCCCGTTTAAGCTAAATAAACCTAACTCTGCCCTAATTTAATGTTGTAAAGTGTGTTTATTGACACCTTCAAATCAAATTTAGGAGGCTTGTAAACTAAAGTGGACGTAATCTAGTGTTGTAATGTGTTTTACACATTCACATTGGATTTAGAGCCCTTTTTAGGTAAATAGACCTATTTTTTCCTTAATTTAATATTGTAAAGTATATTTATTTACACTTTCACATTGTATTTTGGGCTCCTTTGAATTTATGACCTTAATATAGGCCCCTAAGACCCTATATTGTTCATCCCAGGGCATATTTCAATTAAAAACATGACAAGATCAACAAATAAGATTAAATTCCATACTCCCCGACACTTTAGCAATCACAAAAGGTCATGTTGGACCCGTTTGACAGTTTAGGTGAATGAGTCCCATCCATGTGGGACCCATTCACCCATCTTGGTTAATGAATCCCATTTGGCCTATTTTGAAGGTTTTGAGTAGGAAAAAATGGGTTTTAAGTTCAAATTTCATGTATGTCCGCCTTTGGGATCTAATACATGAGATCTTAGATTTATTTCGTATACAAATGAGCTTTCAAACCATTATTTCATAAGGCCTACATGTTATCAAGTCAAGCATTCCAGAGTTAAGAATTCCAAGATTTCACAAGATCATCTAGAGAGCATTGAAGATCACTTTTAAGGCATTCAAGGGAAAAATTCTTCATCAATTTTTGTAGCAATTCAAGATCCTTCATCATGTCAAGCATACCAAGAATCAATCATGTTATTGAACTAATGTTTTTATGTAGCATCAAAGATCCAAGATGAAGCATTGTCTTACTCATATTGTCAAGATCAAGATCTACATCCTTCATGGCCATTTCATGTTGAGTTGCAAATTTATAAAACATTATTTACAAGACACAATTCAAGGTACTATTTTCCATAATTCATGTTTTTTTTTCAAGTTTCATGCCTTCATTTTATTGTCTCATCATTTGGTTTAATTACCTACAATGGGTTTTGACCAAGGCAAACCCCTATTCCCTAAGAATTAACACTTTTTATCTCTCTCTCTCTCTCTCTCTCTCTCTCTCTCTCTTTGTGTAATTGTAGATCTAGGTGCTTTAAAAACATGAAGGATCATTGAATATTATGTTACAAGAGTGGATAAGGTTGTTGTAGTTGTCTCCTTATTTGCAAGGTCATAATCTTGACCAAAATGTCATCTATAGGTCTAAAATCAAGGTTTTAGATCTGGGAACAAAGTGGAACAGAAAGAGAAGACATTAAAGACCAAATTTGGACTCTGAAATTATAGAAAAACCTAACTAGAATCATTCACCTAGATTGGTGAATAAGTCCCAATTTAGGTCAATTTTGAGATTTTTATAGTTTTGGATACCCTTTTTCCATAAACTCGTTTATGTACAGAAACCCTGATCTGGGACTGATTCACCCAGATTGGTGAATGAGTTTAAGTAGGAATAAATTTAAGGATTTACAAAATTTCCAGCCTTCATTAAAGCCTCTACAAGTTTCCAGGTGCACACTTTTGATTTTTCAACTTTCTGTTCTAATTTATATGCATTTCTAGGTCATTTATTCAAGTTTGCATCATATTAGGGATTTACATTACATATTGCATTTCATTATCTTTTATAAACTTTCTAAACTTGGTGGTGAACCTCTCTTGTAATCTGAAATCATACCCTAGGATACCCTTCTAGTAGATCTCTTGCCTCTATTGCACTCTTGGGGTGAGATCTCTAGGGCATCCTCGAATGTTAGTTGTAGAAAAGTGATGTTGTATGTCTTAAACCATAAAGAATCCATTTTTCAACTAATCATTTTGGTGAACCTACATTTAGAATACCTTCTTTACTGATTTGGAGTCCATCATAATCTTGGAACTAGCTTGCATTGATTTTGCATTAGATTTAACATTAGTTAATTTCCATTCTAGGGTTTCTAATTTTACATTTTTGAAAGTTCATATAGTTTACAATTTTGCATCTCACTTCATTCAAATTCATACAAAATCTGCATTTGCACTTAGGATTCAGATCATACAACATAAAAAGCATAAAAATCAATGGAAAATCTCTGAAAATTTTTGAAAAAAATCCTTACTAGAACTCATTCATCACCTGGGGTGAATCAGTCCTAGTGCACATCTAAAACTAACTTTTACAAAATTTAAAACCTTGTTTTTGCACTTGTATTTGCTACCATTGGTTTTTTTTTTTAGTGGCTTCACTTTCTGTTACATTCATTTCAATAAATCTAGCTTAAATTGGAAAATTTCATGCATTACTCAATTCCAAATTTGCATTTACAACATTTCATCTTTCAGGTTGTTACATAGTGTAATCAAAAAATTACCTTGTTTCAAATCTGAGAATTGCATTTAAACATTTCACGTTAGGTCATAGAATTTCACTTTATTTAATTTTCCATAATAACATGTCTTCTTTCAAGAGATGTGGCTTTGATATGGTTAAAAATAGATTGCATAAGTTCAACATCCCCTCTTATGAGTTCAATTTAGAGTACAACAATGAGGTCATTAAGAAACATGTTAGTCATCCTTCTACTATCTTTAATAGTTATGAGAACATCTTAGAGAAAGTGGATCAAACCATTGACACAATCGTTAATAGTACATTTCCTATTAGCGAGGATGCTATGATACAAGAGGATGCAACAATAGACAATCATAACAATCATACTTATTCTTCTCCCGATACCTCTCCTATTAGTGACAAAGGTATCTTGGTAAAAGAAGATACAAGCATTGAGTGTCTTCATTGTCCCTCTCCTCATCCACCTTTTGAAGATATTAGAAAACAAGAAGATGATATCATAGAAGAATTTCTAAACATCACCTTACCTAGTCTTCATTCATCCCTTCCTTGTGAGAAGTTTTACTGAAAGAGGATGATAACATAGATAGCCATGACAATCAAAATTGTCCTTCTCCTAATATCCTTCCTTGATGTGAAGAGGATATGTTGGTGTGAGAAGATGCACCTATTGAGAGTCATGATAATATTGTTCCTCCCTTCCCTAATTCTCCTCCCATTTGGAAAGATCTATTTGGTAAGAATGAAAATAATAGTTGTCCTTCTTTTGATGCCTCCCCTACTTGTGATGAAGCTACTTAAAAAAATCTAACCATGTAATGTAATGAAGATTTTACAAGATCTCCTACTAGGATAGATATTATTGCACAAGAGAATGAGACCTTAGATAAAAAGGATGAAGTAACGAATAATCAAATTGAACCTTCTCCTAATGTCCCCACTATTGATAAATGAAAAAATCCAACCATTGATAACTCCCTTACTTCCGATGAAGTCATTCTAGAAGAACCAATCCTTGAATGTTAGGAAAATTTGGTTTGTAGTTCTCCTAAAACTTCTCCTCCTATGAAAGATATCATGATGAAAGAAAACAATAACATTGACAATAGGGTATGTGCAGGATCATGATGGGCCAAAAAGTGGCGATATGTAGGTGATATGATGGCCTATGTGGCTGGCGACTTTTTTTTACCCAAAATTGATGAAACGAAAAGAGTTTTTAAAAGAGATTCTCATATTTCCACCAATATAAATTATGCTTTACTTTAAATTGAATAAATAATTTTTATTCATTTTCTATTTGAATTACGACTAAAGTCCTAATTGATAGGCTGATTGAAAAACATCTATAGCTTTCAAACTATATCACACTTTTTGAATCTGAAACATGTGTCACATTATATACTTCACATACTATAGGATTAAAGAAAAAAAATGAATTTCATGAAGTTTTGACCAAGTTAAGGTGGTTATACATAGGCGTTTCAATATTTTTTAAAATTTGTAATAAAAAATCATATTTAATTATTTACTTTGAAACAAATTACAAGAAAATATGAATGACATCGGGACATGAGTCCTTTAATTATATCTAAAATCTTATAAAAAAATATTATCATTTTATTTTGGTTAGGGTGGTGAGATAGACACCTACTTCTTAGTTTTTCCCTGAAATTGAAGTACTACTGCATTGAAATTTCAAATTTTCACCAAATCAGTTTAAAATAAATAAATAAACCTATTAGTTTAGAAACTACATTCAATTTTCTACATATTCTATTCTTACATATTTTTTAAATAATATAGATAACTTATTCAAATTTTTAGGTCAAGTTGCCCAACTATGATTTTCTAAATTTTTATCACCACTTAAGGGCCTATTTTTTCCATCATGATCCTGCACATACCCAATAGTGACATATTTTCCTTAGATGAAGATGATGAAGTAACATTAGAGTCTCCTTGACTAAGGGAAGTTAATATTATTACACCTCAACTCATCCTTTTCTCACCTTTACACAAACCTCAAACTCAAAAAAACCTTGAGTTTATCCTTTACCCAAGTAAGAATATTGTTTTGCAGCAATAGAGTCATAATACCATTTCTCATACAAATAACACTAGAAAAAAATTGCAACCAAGAAAAATAATTTTACCACCCCTACCACTATCTAACCCTATCTTACTAGGACCCCCTCGTTTGCTTCGAAAAAGTGGAAAGGAATATGATCTTTTTGAACAACTAAAGAATACTCCTGCTACGATATCTTTATGGGACCTTATTCAAGCCTTCCCTCATTATAGAAACATGATTCAAAATTATTTATAATATGTTCCTACCCCTCCTAATGTGCAACCAAATGATGTGGTAGCCGAAATTCAAGCCATAACTTCTAACACTAAGACATTAATTTTTATCAACATGAGCTACCCCCTTTGGAAATGAGAAAGAAAAATGATGCCTTCATGATAATATCTAAATTCAATAAGACATGAATAAAGTGAACCCTTGTCGATAATGGCTCAAATTTGAATGTGTGTAGTGTGAAATTTTTGGATAGACTTGGTGTGGATAAATAAAGAATTGAACCTGATTCTTTATCTACTCTAGGGTTTGATAACATAGGAAAACAACTACTTGGAGTGATGACATTACCTATTATAGTTCGAAAAGGCCACATTGAAAACTCCTATTTATGTAATTCTTGACAATATTTCATATGACCTCTTTTTGGAAGACCTTGGATTCATGAAATGCATGTAGTTCCTTCAACCCTTCATATCATAATGAAGTATGCCGACAAGAATAGGGTATATCAAATTGAAATAGATCCTGAACCTGAAATTTGTCTACACATTGAAAAATGAACATCAAGTCCTCTAAACACATTAATTCCAACACCGAAAATATAACCTATGGAAAAAAAGAAGAAGAAATAGAAATAGTGTCAAAGCTATTAGAAGATGATTGGGGATACTTAGTCTTCAAACCAAAATTCCTAGGAGAATACAATATCATAAAAAATGATTCAGACATGGGAAAAGAAAAAGTGGTAATTTCAACACAAAATTTAGAAGACCCTTTGAAAAAAGCTACGTCAACCAATTTAGGGGTATTTGCAGGATCATGATGGGCAAAAAAGTGGCGATATCTAAGTGATATGATGGCCCATGTGGCTGACAACTTTTTTTTTTCCCAAAATTGATGAAATGAAAAGGGTTTTTAAAAAATATTCTCAGCTTTCCACCAATATAAATTATGATTTACTTTGAATTTAATAAATTGTTATTATTCATTTTCTATTTGAATTATGACTAAAGTCTTAATTGATAGGCCAATTGAAAAAAATATACAACTTTCAAATGGTATCACATTTTTTGAATCCAAAAGATGTGTCACATTCTATGCTTCACATACTATAGGATTAAAAAAAAAAAGAATTGAATTTCATGAAGTTTTGACGAAGTTAAGGTGGTCAGACATACAAGTTTTTATATTTTTTACAAGTTGTAATAAAAAAATTATAATTAATTATTTACTTACAAAAAAATTACAAAAAAGTATGCATAACATCGGGACATGAGTCCCTTAAGTATATCTAAAATATTATTAAAAAATACTATCATTTTATTGTGGTTAGGGTGGTCAGACAAACACCTACTTCTTATTTTTTCCCTAAAATTTAATTACTACTCCATTGCAATTTCAAATTTTCACCAAATAGATTTAAAAAAAATAAAAATAAACCTAGTACTTCAGAAACTAAATTCAATTTGATAAAGATTCCATTCTTACATATTTTTGAAATAATATAGATAACTTATTCAAATTTTTACGTCAAGTTTCCTAACTCTAATTTTTTGAATTTTATTGCCATTTAAGGGCCCATTTTTTCCATGATGATCCTACACACACAGCCTTAGAAGAAAATACAACATACATAAAAAACATCAATGAAACCGACTATCAAAAAACTCCCAATCAAAAAGAGATGAAAAATCTTTATGGAAAAGGTTATGAACTAACGAAACAACTTGGTTATAGTGGAGAAGGATGTGGTGCTAAAGAACAAGGTATGTGTGTCTCTATAGAGCCTAACATAGAAGAAATGAGTTGTGGTCCTAGTTATTATCCTTTGATAGAAATCAAACCATCAAACATTCCTTCACCTAATATCAACACTCTAACAAAAGATTCTTCTAAGCTGACTTTAACAACAGTGCATCCTAAAATAGTAGACACTAGGGGTTTTGATTATTATCCTTTGAAAGAAATCAAGGAAATAAAGAAATCTTTGCTTAATTTCAATGTCATCACAGAAAAAACTAATGATTCAAATTCGTTAGATTTTAAACTCTCCTATAAAGGAGAAAATAAAATATTGCAATCTAAAGAGTCTTGTATAAGTATGACATCTTGCACTAAGCAGGAGATATCTTTTTTGCATAATAAAGGAACATCTACTTCCAATCAAGAGGGTATCTTGTCAAGTCTCTTCCAAGATCATTTGATATCCTTCCCTCCAAGAACACAAAATAAATTTTATTACAAGAGTTCGTTTTGTGCATATCATAGAGTTCATGGTCAGGCTACTAATGAATGTAAGGCTTTGATTAATAAAATATAACATCTTAAGGATTTTGGTGCCCTTCCTTGTACTGAGGCACCTAATTCCTCTAATTGATACTGATTTTCACTCTAGCATATCTCTCATTAGTCATTTCGGCTCATCCTTGTCTTTCACTAAGTGGGGGAAATGGGTTAGGTAGCCTTCTCCTCATATGTATGTTGTCGTTGTCTCTTTTGGCTAGTTGATAGCCTTTCATTTACATATAAGAGCAAGCTTGGGATGTGGACGACATGCCTTAAGTTTGTTTTCATGTGACATACTTATCTATGATGTAGTTTGATTCAGAAACATATGACTGGGCATAGGGCTTTCTGAATAAGCTCTCATATCTTCTTCTACTTTAAAGAAATTTCTCACAGCAATGGTGTTAACAACTACTTTAAAGTGGGGGCATACATTGACACTCATGTTTCATTGTGTGATTTTCTTTTTTCTTGTGATGTGTCCTTTTCTTGGTGGCATCATTGGGTTTGATTTCTTCCAAGAGTGTGATATTTCTTTGACTTTTCCTCTCTTGGAGACATTAGGCATGATTTTGCCTAAGAAGAGACCATACATGAACTAAGTGAAATCATTTTGAACCTATTTACATTTATGATTATATGGCCACCATACATAACACACTTTGCATGCCTATAGAGAAATGTTGTTTGTTCATGAGTTTCAAGCATACAAAGTGTTGCTTGCCTCATGAAGCTCGAAGTTCATTGTTGTATGGAACCTTGTCAAACTTATTAGGAGGTATAACTTTGGCATGGTTTGATAAGAATCTGATTCAAGGCATGAATTTCCCTTAGCCACTCATGTGTGTGTGTGAGCACATACTGGCCATGTGTGTATGTGTCTCATCTTTTTGGATTACTCACCTAGTAGACAACTTGAAGTTTCGTTACCTCAGAGTGAACATGCATTTTTGGACAAATAGCTTAGATCTTATCCACATTGTGTTGGACAAATGGTCGAGGCTTGATCCACCTCTTTTTGTTTTTTCTTTTCTTTCTTCTATTTATTGACATTGCATGTTTTTGTATCTTGTTTTGCTACATATTATACACATTGTGCATGTCCTTTTTCTTCATATGTCGGCTTGATGTAGGATCTTGGATCCTAGGGCTTGTCCACCTCCTTGATATTTTTTATTCTAGAGCATCTGCATTGGTACAATTGGACCCCTCTTGAATGTGTACTTTAGTGTGAGTTTGCAGCAATTCCATCCTCTCACTAAAGTGGGGGCTTAATGTAGTGTCAAAAAATATCGTCATGGACACTTTTACACTTAATTTGAGAATAATTAATGATAAATTGGACTTAATGTCGCCTTGATCTAGTCTTGTGATGTGTTTTACACATCCACGTTAGATCTAGGGTCCATTTAAGCTAAATAAACCTAAATCTACCATAATTGAATGTTGTAAAGTATATTTATTCACACTTTCACAATAAATTTAGGAGGCTTGTAAAATAAAGTGGACTTAATCTAGTGTTGTAATGTGTTTTACACATTCACATTGGATTTATGGCACTTTTTAGCTAAATAGACCTATTTTTACATTAATTTAATGTTGTAAAGTATATATTTTTACACTCACATTATATTTTGGACCCCTTTGAACTTACGACCTTAATATAGGCACCTAAGACCCTCTATTATGTATCCCAAGGCATATTTCAATCAAAAACCTAACAAGATCAACAAATAAGCTTGAAATTACATACTCCCCGACTCTCTAGCAATCAAAATAGGCCCTGTGAGATCCATTCACCACTTTGGATGAATGAGTCCCATCCACGTGGGACCTATTCACCCAGCTTGCCGAATGAGTCCCATTTGGCCTATTTTTAAGGTTTTAAGTTCAAATTTCAGGTATTTCAGCTTTGGGATCTAATACATGGGATCTTATATGGATTCCCTATATAAATGAGCTTTCAAACCATTATTTCATAAGGCCTACATGTTATCAAGTCAAACATTCAAGAGTTAAGAATTCCAAGACTTCACGAGATCATCTAGAGAGTATTCAAAATCACTTTGATGACATTTAAGGGTATAATTCTTAGAAAGGTGTGAAATCTAGATTAGGACCCAAAACCCTAGGTGGGAATCATACTCCCAAGGTAGTGTATGAATCCCAAACAACTTAATCTAGGCCAAAAAACCTAAAAACACCTGAATTATGATTGGATGTTGATTTATGTCAGGATTATCCTCAAAAAGATGCATTAAATGAGGCTTGTGGATGCAAAATAAGGCCAATAAAAGCATAAAGAAGCCTAATTATTAATGAAAATATTATAAAAGTGTGAAAGTATGTTACAACACTTTACATCACCCTAAATAAGGTATGATTAGATTTATTTAGTTTATAAGGGCCCAAGACCTAATGCGAGTGTGTTAAACACATTACAACACTAAGTCAAGCCATCATTAAACTCAATTTTCAAAAGGACCCAAAAAAGTGTGAAAATGTCATGGATGATATTTTTTGACAGTATAAAACCTAAACCCTCAACCCTTAATCCCTCAAACCTAATCCCTCAACCCTCAACCCTCAGCCGTTAAACCCTAATCGCTCAACCCCTATACCCTCTACCCTATACATTGTACCCTCAACCTTCTACCCTCAACCTTAAACCCTCAACCGTGAACCCTTAAAGCCTGAACCCTTAAACCCTCTACCCTCTACCCTCTACCCTCAAACCAATGCCCTCCACCCTCAACCTTAATCCTTCAACCCTCTACCCTCAACCATTAAACTAGTAAGCCATTGAAACCTCTACCAAAGTCCCTCAAAACTCAACCCTTAATCCGTCAAACCTAATCTATCAACCCTCTACCCTCTACCATCTACCCTATACATTAAACCATCAAATATCAATTCTAAACCCTCAACCCTTATTTCCTCAACCCTTAATCCCTCAACCCTCAACCCTTAAACCCTAATCTGTCAACCCCTATACCCTCTACCCTATAGATTGGACCCTCAACCCTAATCCCTCAACCCTATACCCTCAACACTATATGATCAACCCTATATGCTCAACCCTCTACCCTCAACCCAAAACCCTACAACCTCAACCCTTAAACCTTAAAACCTTAAGCCCTCTACCCTCTAACCTCAACCTTAATCCCCCAACCCTATACCCTATATCCAATACTCTAAACCCTCAACCTTATAGGTCCTCAACCCTAATCCCTCAACCCTTAAACATATAGGCATCCAATACATATAGGCGTACATACATACATACAAGTATGCTTACATACATACATATATGTCATACAAGGGTACACACATAGAAACATACAAATATATATATGCATACATTTAATAGACTAGCATTTGACACAAAGCAATACATAATGTGAGCGCATTATATAATGTGCTTGCATTATGTCTTGCTAGGAAAGTCTTGGGAACAAACACAAAATACATGTGAAAACTATGAAATAACATGAGCGTGTAATAACTTGTGCACATATAATGTGCTCTCATTATAACACGCTCATGTTATTTCTTGAATTGTGAATCTCCAAGACTTAGGCTTGGTATTTGCTTTGGAATACCAACCCAAAGGCTTGGAGTGCCTTTCCAACGTCCAAAGATGTGTTTTTGTCAATTCTACAATATTTTACATAATCGCATTCATGCTAAGCATCAAGAATGCATGTGTTTCAAAGTGAAACAAATCAAACATTTGGGTAACGTTAGGCTCTCTCTTAGCTATCTAATGATGCATTTTTTTTCAATTTTTGGCAATGTTAAGCCTTTGATCTATAATTTTTTTTTTTGGTGAGTTTATTTGTTTAGCAAAAACTAGTGTTTGGTATATTTTTCTTTATAAATTATCCATTCATTGAAATTTAAAATTAATTACACTTTTAAAAATTAGACTTCATTCTACACATATTAAAAAAATTGATTTTCAATTAGTTTTGAAAATTTATAGGGGTAGCACGACCAAAATTCTATTTTTCAGGAAGTGTCCACTTTTAAAATTAGAAAAAATCAAATATTCAGTAAAATATTATTAGAAAAATCAAGCATAAACTACATACTATTAGCTCATTTATGATTGAAGCAATTTTAAAAATACTAAAAAAAAGTTAACCTTTTGAGGGAGCCACAAAAGTTGCTATATTATATTTTTTGACAAAAAACAACACCAATTTTTGTGGCCTCCACTATTTTGAACCCTTTAATCTCTACCATTTAAAAAAATATCAGTTTAGAAAGTAGACTCAGAGCAATAAGATATTTTTTTTTGTTTCATCTCAAAATTTTGAGTGTAACTATCCTCAATTTCATGTCTACAGTTAAGATTTTCTAAGTTGAAAAAAAAAAGTTGCGACTTAGAACGCCTTTTTGGCTTCCCATCTTTTTGCACTTACCCGATAGTCTACAAATTGAAATAGAAAACACCAATAGTAACTCATACTTAGCATTTTTCATTTTTGAAAACCTTGAAGAAGGACCCATTCACCCTTGGGTGAACTTGTCCTTGTATAGATGTCTTGCCAAACTTTTGGCAGCCTTCTTGCCTCTATCTTTTCTTTTTGTTTCAGTTGTTAAATATGAGAATTTAATTTCTGAAATATTTTTTTATTTACATTCAAGATAGTTGTATTTTTGTTTAAATCTTGAAAAAAATTCATAAAAGTTTGCATGTTCCAGTTGTGGATAGTTTTCGATCTATATACATTTTTGTTTATTTCAACATCATTGTATAGTTTAGATAGATTAATTTAAATTTTGCAATCATTAGAAACCATAAAATACCCTAAAAACATAAAAAAAGCATAACCTAAATGAGAACCCTTGGAGAAAGTATTACTATTTCACAATGCCCGATCTCTTTCTACAAGTCAACATATCCCTCAAGCCTTTTATTAGTGATGAATTTGACAAGTTAGATGAATCCCTTAAGGATTTCATCTCGTGCAAAGCTCATCCATTAAATATTGTCATGACACAACAAAAAAAATGGAAGTAAATACAATCACACCTCAAATTACCATATACCCACCTTCACAAAAACAAGTCCAAACTAAGCTTGTGTTTATCACAGGACCACCTCAAAACAAGCTTAAACCACCTGGAAGTATCTTGAACTTTACAAGGTAACTTACTAGTAACAATATTTCACAAGAATATAATTATCATAATGTTTCTCATACATACAACACAAGGAACAATAGGTAAACACAAACCATACCTACCTCATTACCACTTCCTCAACCTATCTTGCCTAGTGCCTTTGCATAGTGGTAAGGATTATGATCTTCTGAAATAACTTTGCAACACTCTTGCTAATATTTATTTACAGGATATCACTCAGGCATCACCTAATTACCATAGCATGCTTCAAAATTATTTACAACAAGTAGTGGTCCCTCCCAGTGCACAACCAAATGATGTAGCAACTCTAATCCAAGGTATGAATGTATTCAATATTGATATTATCTCTCATCAAGATGAGTTACCTCCATTGGAGATACAAAAACAAAATGATGCCTCGATGATAGTGGTTTTCATTAATAGATGTGGAATAAAAATAACTCTCAGTGTAAATGGTTTGACCCTTAATGTGTGTAGTATAAACCTCTTGGATAGGATCAGAGTGGATGAGACAAAGATTGAAATAGATTACTTATCTATTTGTGGTTTTGATAATGTGGGAAAGCTTACTCTTGGTGTGATAAAATAACCCATGAAAGTTGGAAAAGTTACATTACAAAATCCTATCCATTTCATGCCTCAAGATCTTTCATATAATATTCTTTTGGGTAGGCCATGGATTCATGAAATGAATGAAGTCCCTTCATCCCTCATCCTTTAATGAAGTATATTATTATGAGAATAAGGTCTACATAATAAAAGATGACCTCCAATCAGAAAGTTGCTTGCAAATTGAGAAAGATAAAGAGTCCTTTGAAAAAAATAATACCAACCTCACAAGTAGAACTTGTGCAAGAGGAAGAAACAAGAAATTTGTAAAAATTACAAAGTTATTGAATGACGATTGGGGTTCATTGGATTTCACACCAATGTTTATGGGAGAGTATAAAATCACATCAAAAGCAACAAAAAAAGAAAAAGAAACAACAATGATGTCAACACAACACATGGAAGAACCATCAACAATATCCAACTCAATAATTTTAGAAGAAGAAACAAGTTACATAACAAGTTATGATGAGATTGATCATGAGCAACTGCCATATTCAAATGCAATGAAATATCTTTATAGGAGAGTATATCAACTCTTGAAACAACTTGGTTATAGTTGAAAAGGATGTGGTGTGAATGAACAAGGCATTCATGTCCCTATAGAGGCTAATATATGAGAAATAACACGTGGTCTTGGATATTATCCTTCGAAGATAAAAAAAGCATCAAAAAAGCCTTCACTTAATATCAACACATCTATTACAAAAGATTCTTCTAAGCCAAATTTCACCAAGGTACATCCTGATCTAATAGATACTACATATGGGAATATATCATTAGATATGCATCAAATCGATTCTTTTCATACTAAAATTATAATCAATAACAATAGTTACTGATCCTTGCAATGTGATAGTTGTATAATTATAACATGCTCACTACCACATGTATTGAACATTTTGCATCATTATCTTTTATATTGCATAGAGTAGCATATAATTCTTTATATGGTCTCATCCTTGTCCTACATTTGGGGTGAAAAGGGGTTAGATAGCCTTGTTTTAGTTTGACACTTGTCATTATCCCTTTGGCTAGTTGTCTACCTTTTTCCTATGATGAACAAGATTGGGATGCAAATGGCCTGCTATAGGTTGACTCACATATGCATACTAGTCATTTATTTGTTTTCCTTTCATGTTCTATATGATTTCATGTGCGTAATGTCATACCTCATATTGTGTCGCTTGGCATGTCTTTCTATGTTTGTGAGCCTGCTTTGGATGACCGTTGTCACTTGATTGGTGCAAGGATAGAAAGGAAGTGAATCCGTCATAATATTCTTCTATTTGTATATCCATTATTCTATTTGTCATAACCATTGTCTTTTCATTTTTCTTGTTCTTTTCTTTTAGGGATGATGCAAAGCATCGAGACATTTAGGTCTCTTCCATGCTGACCCAAAAGGCTTCTCCTTTGTTTTCTCTATTTATGTTTCATTTTTCCTTTGTGCTCATTGTTCAATGAGTTGTTTGGGAAATGATGACTATTCCAAGCTCAATTATGTCACTATAGAAAATACATAGGTTGACCCTAAATCCATGGATTCCTTATGTGTTATCTTAGTATTGCATATAGAGGCCAATCTCCTTTCCATGAAGTAGCTCTATTCAAAAACATATGTTTACAAAGGGATTTCCAAATAAATCTCTCATGTATTGGCATTTATAATTTTGCTACTTTAAAGTAATTACTCACAACATGGTATTTAGTAATTTATTTAAAGTGAGGGAAATGTACGTGTCCCCACTCATTTTTTGCATATTCCCTTCAAAGTGTGGTCTTCTTAATTGATGTGATGTCTTCTTGGTGGAAACATTTGGTTTGATGTCCTTTAAGAGCATGACCTCTCTTGGCATATTCCATTCCTCTTAGTGGTAATGCTATGGCTTCCATTCCCTAAGGTGTGAATTCTTTTATCATCATCTAGTCCTCTCATGGTGACACTAAGCATGATGTTACCTAAAGTGAGACCTTTCATGAATTAATAAAAACCCCTTTGACTATCCTATCCTATTGCATTTTAAACATTAATGTTATGGCCATCAAGCATAACACAACTTGCTTGCTAGTGGTAACTTTTTTTCTTCATGAGTGTCTAGCATAATGCAGCTTGCTAGCCTTGTGGAACCTTTGACAATTTTTTTATGGTGCCTTATCAAAGTTATTAGGAGGTATAACTTTTGGTATGGTTGACATATGGGATCCTATAGACCTGAAATGAATTTCCCATCAACAAGATTTTTGTGGGTACATACCAACCTAGTGTGTATTTCTCACTTTCTTGGGGCTCACCTAGTAGACATCAAATTTCTCTACCCCTTGTGAGTATATTTTGTTTTCATAGTGGACAATTAGTTTTTACTTATGAACACATTTTATAGAAAACAAAACCATGTCTATTCCATCCTTATGTTTCTTTCTCTTCACATTAATTTTTCCATTGTATGATTGTGCATCTTCTTTTGTTGTTGTAGACCCGTGTCTCTTTGTGCGTTTATTGGTTTTCCATGAGAGATTAGATCTTGGGGTCTTTATCACCTTCCTTGACTCTTTTGAACTTATCTATCCAACACTTGTACAATTAGACCTCTCTCAACTAATTTGTCTATTTTAGTGTGAGTCTTAGAAGCACAAGTTCATACTCTCACTAAAGTGGGGGCCAAATGCAGTGCAGAAAAAATGTATGCCTTTAGATTTTCACACTATGTTTGCATCCCCTCAATTAATTGGACTTAATTAAGCCTTTAACTGGCCCAATTATGCATTTAGAAGCGTAATTCATTGCATTTTATAAAAGGGAAACCCATATTTAATCAATGCATACACTTAAATAAACATCTTGGAAAATGTGTCTCCTAGGTTTAGGGCCTAAGATCCATTTGCCCAATCCCTTAAGTATTGGATCCCATTTTTTAATATGTTTTGGGGCCTTTTAATGATCTAAATGTAAATTGCAAAAGTCGACTTATGGTGGTTAATTGTTGGGTAGTTAAGGAAACACATATTAATACAAGGTCTTTCTATCAATTCAAATCTAACACACTTTATGCCACAATTACTAGAGGAAATATTATTATCAAGAGCATTGGAGAGCAAATTTATCAATCATTTATTGTAGAATTCAAGATCCTATCATGATGTCAAGATTTATGTGTGTTCATGTATGTTTTTGGAGCTGACATTGTGATGTAGGTTTCAAGTTTCAAGAAAGAATTAAAACATCAAAATTTATCAAGCAATCATCATATATGTCCTTTAGTAGAGCCTAAAACCCAGTTTTGTAGCCAGGTAAACAACATCCTAACCTTCTCGGATCTAGTGGTTAATTTTTATTTTTGATAGTGTTACCATAATATAATTTGTATTCCAAGTGTTAGATCTCATAGGTTTGATTGTTAAATATCTTTTATTCTTGTCTCAAAACTACTACTTAGTCATTTTTATCATAAGGAAGTCAAGGCAACATAGTGTCCAAATCTAGGGTTGACTCATCTTGAGGGTTGTAAGTCAATTCTAATAATTTGTGGAACTATCCCTCTTCCTAATGAACACAAAAATGTGGATTTGTGATTAGGTGGACACCCCTTTCCTTTTGGCATAGGTCCCTCATCTCACATCCCATTTTCAGGTCTCATATCCATCTTCCACCTTTTTCCTTCATTTAACTCCTCTTTTCATTCTCTTTTTCAATAGTGCCATGTTCCCCATTGAAATGTAGTGACAACCCAATAATAATGGAATTCCATGGTATGGCTTTATGATCCTCTCCTATGAATCTAGAGCTAAGGTTAATCATGTAAGTCAATCCTTGTAAATTTCATTTGTCACTCGTTTATTTGCTTCAATGGATTGGTGTACCCTCCAGTAAAGCACCCATACTTGTGACATTTTCTTATGCTCTAACAAGTATCCACAATCCATTCAAAATATCTCATCTGATACAAGGATAATCAGGGCAATATTTTTGGACTCTCAACTTACTCATGTTAGTATTCTCACCCTTCCAACTCATCTTACCCAGGTTGACCTTCTTTCCATATGATTTTATCCTCACTTTCTTCCAAATTTATTTTGTCTCTCTCTTGGGTGCTCTCTACATTACTTATCCATGTATTTTTATGTTCTCTCTACCCTTTCTCCTCATACCTTACTCTAAATTCTCTACCCCTAAATACACCTCTTTTTATGAGGTCATGATCTATATTCTACCCTTACACTAATTTTCCACATAGCTTGTAGAATTGATTTTTTAGAAGACAATGACACTATGTTGGATTAATGGCACAACCCATCTTTTCTTTGTACATCCAAACTTTACAATGAATTTGTCTCCTCTTTTCCTATAGAAATAAGACAAAATGGTGAGGATGACATGCGTGGATGTGAACATTTGAGGAAAATGGGTAGGGTGACATGGCTCACGAAATGCATTTATTTTCCATCCAATCCCTATTGTCCTCTCTTTCTTGTTGGGTCACAATCTTGGTGACTCTTCTTTCGTTTAAAATTTTATTTTTATTTATTTAAGACCTAGTCAAATGGGCTTGACGTGGGGATGTGACAACAATATGTAGTTCACCATGGCCTATTGAGAAAAATATCAAACGAATAAGAAATTATATGTTTGTTGTTATAAAATTTATTAAAAGAAATATAAATATAGCATGTGAATATAACCTCTACAAAAGGAATTCATTTTTCTTTAGAATAGTGAATTCCAAGTAAATTTAGTGCACATTTCATTGCTACTTCTTGTAGTACTTTTGATATAATACTTTTAAATTAACATAAGACTTGCATCATGAATATAAACTTAATAAAGTGGTAGCACGTAGTATTTGTTCATATTGATATTGTTATATGAAAATGGATTTTAGTACATTTCATTAGTACTTATAGTATTTTTTATACTAATATAAGAATTGGATTTTATAAACTTGTTAAGGCAACAACACTTTTTCATATTAACACTATATTATGATAATAATTTGATATGTGTATATGTATGCATATATATACATGTGTACATATATGTAATACACAATTATTTTTTATGCGCTATTTTTTTTTATAAAATTATATCAAGTTTAACATACATTGTCATAAATTGTTACATAAAATATGATACCTCTTACTATTTTTTATTAAAACCCAATTACTTTAGGGACTCCATGTTTTCTATAGAGCCTAACATTTTGACAAACGCATTCTATTGAAACAACCGAATAGAAGCTAAGCACTTGGGCTACCGTGTCCGCTAGGGGTAGTTTTTAAACAGTGGAATTTAAGCTCTCATATTTTTAAGTGTATTTTGTGGTTTGAAGGAAACCCAAATGAGCTTTCTGATTGACTTTTATGTTCTTTCAAACCTTATCTTTAGTAAGAGCAAAGAAAGCTGCTCATGCCTCTTCACTACTATATTTTACAGATTGGAAAATAGAAAGGGTTTAACATTTTAGATGCATAGAAACCTTCACTATAAATACCTCTCCCAGTGAGTGATGAATTACCTTGTGCTGGGGTAGACCACATTTTCCTTTGGCAGAAATATATTGATGATTGAAACTTGGTTACTTTTGTTTTGAAAACTTGTTATTCAACTAAATCTACACAAAAGTATTTATTCCTGTTTGAAAAATATAGAATCTGATCTACTTCTGAACAAGAGTAATGCATAGCAGTAGATCAAAATCAAAATATAAGAAAACATGAATAGTAAAATTTGCTGAAGCAAATATCTAAAGGAGACTAATTTTGAGTTAAGCTGCTTCCGACTCCCTTCAATGCCTCCAGAACCTCAAAATCCATTAGAACTAAGAGATTATGGAAGCATTTGAAGGAGAGTTAATAGCAGCTCCCTCATTTCTTCTCTTCTTAACTGATACAAAACTGCTATGTGAAATGGTAGATGAGTAGATCAATTTATAGAAATAACATCCTCATTTGTCTTTTCAGTGTCAATCTTAAAGGGCCAATTTTTCAAAATCAAACGTGCTTATGGCTGATATCTTACCAACTCTAATGAAAGTGGGAGACAAACATATCTGCAAATTCGCCATTAAATTAACAGAATACTTTTACTATGTCAGTGCTCAGTACTATTTACAATTTATTAACGTAAAAACCAAAACTATTTATACTGTATATATGTCAAGCCTGGACCATTTCATACTATGGAATCTTCAAAGGTGCTAACTTATTGAACTTATTGATCCCCACGCCTGACTTTTCACGAAGAAAGACTTCTATTTATTCCTTTAGAACTCCATACGGATAAATTTATGGTGAAAATAACTAATAATAATTTTATATTTTACTTTATATAAAAATGATAAATAATTTAATACAATTGTCACAAAGAATTTGAATTTTTTAATTAGTAAATTGATTCAAGATATCAACCTTTTTATTACAGCATATTTTTTAGATATCACAAACCTCTTGCTTACTATTTAGATTATCTCTTTCCTACACTACAGTTTTTAGTCTTTTCTTTCTTTTTAGTTTTTTCTCTATTCTTTGTGATGACTCTAGAGGGTTTGGTGGCCAGAGGAGTATAAGGGTAGGGGGATATTCTCCATCAATCATTTAGAGATACTTTTGGTGGATCTATATTTGGTTTATTAATTCATGAAAATGTGATGTTGTGATTGTTGTGGTTAGTAAGAAGAATTATTTTTTTCAAAAGAAAATTCAAGATACATGTCTACTTTAGAAGGATCTCCTATTACTAGAGCTTGCATCCTAGCGAGGTGCAATGGTTATGCCGATAGCAGGATATACTTTGGCAATATATTGAAGAGCGGGAGAAAAAAAGATCACAAGAAAATGTAAATTGTTTTTCGCAAGACTAACTATTTACAGGAAAAGTCAATTGGTGATGCGGTGCGAGAAGATTTGAATATAAACAAACAGAACTATAGTTAATTTAGTATGCTATGCTAAATGGTTTTACACCATAATATATTTTGTACAATGAAAGAAGTGTTGTAACTTAAAAGGTTGAGTGGACCAAGTAGAGGTGTTGCTGGTCAATGATACACCTTGTGGCCGAATGTAACATAATCAAGAACTATATGTTGTGGGGAAACATTTTTATAATACAAAAACAATTTTATAACACACCAAAATCACAAACTAAAGAGATTGGTTATGTATAATACAATTGTTGGTGGTTGACAATGAGATTCTATGATATATGCCATTTGTCTTCAAGACCTATAAAACAAAACCAATGGAATGGTTAGATGTAGTGATTTTTTTTTACTTGAATAATGATTTCTATGTATTCAATCTATAGTACTTCTATTATTAGAAAATATTTTTGCCAATGTATGAGCAAAATCACCATAAGAAGTTGAATATGTTGAAGTCGTTGATGATGTCAATCCTATGATTGATATGTATGCTTGAGTCATGATCTCTCATCCTTGTAGCTAATTTTGTCATGATCTATACGAGATATCTACAAAAGAGAACTTTGTAAAACTGGAATTGATGATTTGACAATAAATGGGAGAGATGTGAGGGAGAAAGGGATAAGAGTTGTGTACCTTCACTTCTTAGAGATAGTTGTTGTAATTGAGCTTCCTCTTCTTTCCTCATAATTGTGTATGGATTGTTTTGCATTTTGGAGTATCTCTCAAAGGAGAACATTGGTTGAATGTGAAGGTCATTCAACAATTTGACTCTAGATAATAGCTGTAAATGTTAGTCCTTGCCTTTCTACTTTCCCAATGTCGATCATTGCATTTTGTAGCATTAGGCCTTGGGACTTGTGTATGGTGATAGACCATGCCATTGTGAGCAGAATCTATCTTCGTCTACCCAACGATACAGGTATTATCGATATACTTTTGGGGTCATCTACATTCCATGGTAGCCCGCTATAATTATTGACCCTTGCTACAACGTACATTTGAACATCTGGCGATTTGGAACCAGGGCTATAAATGATCTCAACAACTTCACCTAGAGCTCCATTTACAAGTTCTACTTGTGTCCATATGTTGGTTGTGAGAATGATGTGTTTCCCTCTACAAATAAATATGTGTTTTTCATGTTTTTCATCAGTAGTTGCATTACCTGCTCCAGTCCTAGTGCTTGTTGTGGTACTTATTGCAATTGGACGGTTCAACAATTTTAACATTCTTCTATTGTGCAGTCTAACCAAATCATTGGTAGCGAACAAGTGCATTGAATTGTTGAATTCTTCTTTTTCACTGGAGGTGAGCTGCTTGTCTATATGTGTCATTAGAAGTTGCCAATCCTCTTGTGTTGATTTTGCATTTCGTATGTTTTGCAACATTTGGCGAAATTGTTTTTGTGTTGGAGTCTCACCTTGTTTACAAAATATTGTTTCTAAGGTGAAAATGATCATGAACTGGTGCCATAGATTTTTGCATTTGAGTGTGATGTGTAAATAGGTTTGTCCATCATGGGTGGTAGCTGCGCAAGGTCATCAATCAATATTATTGATAGCCCATCGAACTATAAATGTTGTCAGTGCGAGAAGGCCTCATGTAGCCTCACATCTATTTTCAATAGTAACTTTGGCCCTATGAGGGTCATCTCATCAATCAAAACATATCTTAAACATGTTTCATCTCTTCCCGAAATGTTGTTAATGCTTAGCCCTACAATGGGTGCATTTATTTGATAGGAATACAGAGCATTAAATGTATAGTTGATGCATGCATATTAATGCAGCGACCCCTTTAGGAGCTAATGTGAGTAGGTGGCTTCTTTATTGCAAAGTATTACTCTTGAGTGCTTTTCTTATGCGAGCAATCGAGTAGGATTTTCCTGTACCTAATGTTCCTTGAACAATCATGTGAAATGGTTTATCTGAGTGATGTTTTCTATGGTCGATAATATGTGTGAGTACCAGTTTTTATTTTGGCAACAATGTATAGTTTGAGAGATCAAACTTACCTAGAACATACTCTTCCTAGCTGCATATTTTTTTCATGTTTATGAATTGTGTGGCTATTTCATGAAGATCTTGGGGCTCTGCAGGTTGATCCCATATTTTGTTGCTATCAAACTCATGCCTTCCAAGAATATCAAGTTCATTTAGGTTGATGTTGTTTGAGGGGCCCATTTGTGAAAATAATTCCCATTCATTCATTTCTATAATGTCCCTTATGTCCATCTCCATTTCATTTTCTGCTTCATCATCATTGGTACTTCTTTCCAATTAGGTGGTGTGATTGACATGCCATACATCATATGTGGATGCACTCATTTATTTTCGATTTGCAATTATTGTATCCTTAGTAATTCCTTTGTGAATTTCTAAGCTTCAAAAATGTTTGTACAGTAGTAACTCGCTCCAACAGAATGTTTCAAATTGGTCTGAGTCAACCTCTGGGATGTTCTATAACTTTGGGAAAACATTAAAATCACTTTTACCTTTCATTCTTTCCACTTGCATCCCTTGCAATTTGCAGAATAGGAGAAAGATCGTGTGGTTTTGAGTAGGGTTATTGTCTCCAATTTTGGATGCCAATTAATGTAGGAATGAAGGTAGCTAGGTTGTAGGTGTCTTTCATCTATTATTCTTATTATTTGAGGGAACATTTTCTATCCAACATTCAAAGATGTAAAAGGTTGATTACAAATAACAAGTGGAAATTTCTGAAGTATATGGCATGTTTCTTGTGCTCATATATCATGCTCTTCCATAATCTATGCCATTAATTTTTGATATGTTGTGAGAGCCATGTCATCTATTTTTCAGGCTACAGATATTCTTGTTAACATATCAGTACAAGTCTCAGATGCTCTCTTTGCTTTTGATGCATATTTGGTACTGTATTTTAGTATAAGTGATCATGAGATGACAGGCTGACAATCTATGTTGGCTCTCCATATTGAAATCATTGTTAGATTGTGTATGTTTAGCCTATCATCATTCCTTGCAGGCACATTTTTTTTTCCCCATTGTTGTCACATGATAAGGTAGATATAATCTATTCGTTACATGGAGCTTTGTATTGACACTCTAGATTTTTCCCCTTCTTGCGTAAGCATGCTCCCTCTCTACATTTTGTGTGCCTCTGAACATAGTTGATTATATATTCATAGTCATGAGAGGGGTCTGTAGAAAATATCTTGGTTGTATCTAGCAAGCATGGATTGTCTAGCAGAGATCGATAAACTATGTTATTTCTGCATGATGGATCGCGAGGATTCAAAGCATTGACATACATGTCGAAGAATGTTCTTGCCTGTTCATCTTCTGCATTTTCCTCCCAATCATTTTTATCTATGTTTGTTGAATTTTGGAGCCAAAGGAATCCATGTACATGTGTAGTGCCCCCATGGTGCCATTCATATTTGTACCAGTAATATTTTATACTGAGGAGTTTCTGAATGAATTCTTCACGAAATATTGTGAATCATTAATGCAAGTATAATGATGTGGTGTGGGGGTTAATGTTTACATTATCTAAGCATTGTTTATTTATTTGGATTTCCACTGCTATGTCATTTCAGAGCAAACGTTATAGGTTTGGCCACTTTGTGTCTGCTGCACTTAATATGAAGAATAGAGTGGGAAACCCTATTTGGTTGATCATATTTGTTAGTTCAACATGGCACTTGTTCTAATATGGTCTTGTGCCCCATATCAAAGATCCAAAGTGTGTGAGCTCTTCAGCTAACTGTGTGTCGGTGATATTTTTCAAGTGTGCACAAAGATTTTCAATAGTGGTTGGCATTTTTTTCTTCTACATTTTTTTTTAATGAAAACTACTGCGAGGCCTTGGCTATGATGCCACATCATAAGATTAAACATGAAATATTGAAACGTTGGATGCCTTCCAAATATTTGGTCATGAAATATCATCAAGTGGAGTACATACTCATGCATGTGCACTTCCCTAATCCGTGGTTGCAATTGAAGTGCATCTTCATTTGGAAAGAGTGTCAAAAATTCCATATCGAGCAACCCCTTAGTATTGTATTCATTTATTGGAGATGAGATTATTTCAGGCCAATCGATAATGTTGTTTTTTTTATCCTCAAGGTCCAGTGTTTTCTTAATAATTTCTAATTCATAGAATTTGTTTGGAAATCTAGCCATAAATGAAGATGTTTTTACATGCTACTTTCAATTTCGTCTTCATCATAGTTGATTTTGTTATTTGGAACCACTATGTCTTCGCTAGTTTCAACGGTGTGGAGCATATTCAATATGTATGTTCTTGCTTTAGGGAATTGCCCTAAGTGGTCAATAATTATTACAACAATGTTATAGTATGGGTCATATTTGACTTTGTATTGCAATGCATCTATGGTATGACTTCTACTTACATAACAATCATAATAATGCCCTTTTGTATGCAACCTTCAGACTACGAGTACATCCAAGTATTTTATTCTTCTTGGAAGAAATTTTACAATGTTCTTTATATCTTGTGGGAAGCTAATCGAGTGACCTCTATATTTATACTAGCCTCCAAGTGTGTGGGTTGCTTCAATGAGAATTTCCTCCACTTGGGTTAGTATTTTTAACACATAGGTTGTTCTCTTGGGTTCATGTTGTTGAGTGTGGAGAACTGAGGTATTCCTCTCTCAGTGAAACATCTTTTACAAGTAGCATTAGAATATGATGAATGGAGAAGCATGTCTGGGTAACATTCCTTGCTTATAATGCATGTTTCTCGGGTGGATAGTGCATATATTCTTTGTTCGAATATTTTCTTTGATTTCATGAAGTTAGAATTGTTGTTGAATGATGTTCCATGTTCCATTTATTTTTGTGTTTGCATATGTTGATATTCCCATGTTTGTTTCTATAAATATCTAATGAGCTTTTCTGCATTTATCGCCTCTTTATGATGAACATAGTAATCTCGACTTCTCTCACAATGTTGCAGCCTTTGGTCTTCTATTTATTGGGGGCTAGTGTGATATTTTTGTAATATTTTTAGTCGCCTTTGAGTAGCTATCTCTTTTCTATGGTGAGTTTAGTACATCCAATTTCTTTCTCAGTTTTGTTGTATTTTGATCTCTTGTTGATGCAGGCCGACTACATTTTTTCCTATGGAGGGGTTTTCCATATGTGGGTCTAGAAGTGTTAAGGTAAATTAATAATAAGTGCATAGTAAAGGTACTAAAACAAGTGGACATAACATCAATGTGACACCAGTGAAGCTAGAAATGTTTGAATAAGTGCATACTACATATCTATACACACAAAGATACATATGCATACTATTACAATCATCTAAATTTAGTGTACTTGTCATGAATGTAGTATAAGCACCAAAAAAACATGTACATGTTGTTAAAACAAGCATTACTAAGTGTGTCTAAGAAAGGTGCAATTTATGCGGAGCATGCATAACTGGGAAAAAAAAAGGAAGAAACATAAGATTCTACATATTTTCATCCATCTAAAGACATCAGCATGATATTTTTCACATTAAAATATATCGAACATAGTTCTTTAAAACATGATTATTTTTTCCACACATACCATACACAGTTTTATATATGAAGACACTTGCATACTACACTCAAGAGGAAAATATGGTAGATAAAGTAATAATCTACATAATTTTTCCTATCAAAAGACATTCACATACTATGTTTGTCAAGAGAACATGGAAGATATATCAGGCTATATAGTACGACTAAGATAATTCCATGCTCTAAACAACCATCTCTACTACAATGTTGTGGTCCACGAAAGAAGCAACCTTTTAAGTGCACATTACCTAGATATGTTTTACCAATAAACTATTCTTTGAAGTGTAATCTAGTTGTTTGACCTTAGCAATATTTTCTTTCAAACATTGTTCACCATTGTACATTTCAACATTATAATGCAACATAAATAGGTATTGCTTGTGCAATACATCTCTAATCACTTGCTTGATAGTTTTCTTAGTAGCTTGATCAAATTGCAGGTTGTAAAGTTTGTTTGCAGGCATGCCCACGAGTTTTGTTGCTCCTTCATCAAATGTGACCGCCCATATTATATTTGTGTGGTCCTGCAACTTGACTTGAAGTATATACCTATAGTCATAGTTTGCAAGTATTGAATTACACTTTGCACAAAACCACTTTCCATCATTGTCTGGGATAGTCTTTTCTTTCAAGGCTTGCTACTTGATCAGTAAGGGCATGCTAGATAGAGGAATGAGTCAATTTTTATGAATCATGTTGTTTCCATCAGTTTGCATTGAAGAGGTTGTATTGCATTTGGAGGTTCTGGTCAAATTCCACTGATCATCATTCTTCTAGCAAGTGGAGGGATCCAAAGGAAGTTAGTAGACAAACACTGAATGCCAATGTAATTTTCTTTGAACCAAGTTTTAATCTACTCTGTCTCCTCTATTTCAAGGTCTATCCATAGTTTTTTAGTGGATGAGGTGTTAATCACCTTGCCATTGAATTCAAACACATGCCCATTTCTAATAGCGAGAAATTTTGGTTCATGCAGGAGGTACTTCTCTTGGAGCTATACACCATCTTTTTCAGCTGATGGTTCCCACAAAGTAACATATATAGTTGTGTTCATCATGTCTAGTATCCTTATAGTCCTCCTTGGGACGTCTATCCCATCTCTTCTCCTGATTATGGAAAACAGATGAACACAAATGATAATTCCAATGACATCAATGTTCGAGCCATTTATTTTTCTTTCAAATGCATTGAGAGGTGTGAAAGACTAATGGTCTTTCGAGATGGAGAGGTTATTTGCATAGAGGGAAACCCTTGAATAAGCTAGAAGTGAAATTTCAAACCCACTATTAAGCTTGTTGTAGAGTCTATTAGCAGGTCGTATCGATCCTCCAGATAATGTGTATGCAGCTCCGACGAGGATTTTTTCATAGTGGATGTCATCTGCATCATTGAAGCATGTCACACATGTCTCAGTTCCATCGCAATCTATGATATTGAAGGTAAATAGGTTCCCACTTCCTTTTTGTGTGTTGTAGGTGTGTATTTCATTCTTCATAGTTACACGACCTTTGACGGTCCACCTTGGCTAGAATGGGTTCAAGTTTTTGATAATGGTGATTGTCAATGGGGCCTCCTTCCCTAGAGATGGATTCACACCAAATAGTAGAGGTCAGGGAGCTAGCCTTGTAGGAAGGCAACAATTTTTTGAAGATGCAAGTGAATCAAAGGATTTTTTTGTTGATCACTCAATCTGTTCACGCACTTAGGAAAATTGGTTCCCCAACTATAGCATTTGTCATGAGCACACTGTCAAGGTCGACAATAACAAAAGCAAAAATATGTAAGAGGAGACTAAGTCTCATTTATTTTATGTCAAACAGTAATGAATACATAAACATACCATGGGATAGCTGATAGAGGGAATTTATATATTTTCAAGTGTATTATGGATCCAGGCATGATCTCATTGGAAAATATGTGATCGGTGTACTTGGCCGACAATGATGCTCTATGCTTGTGCACAACGTTAGAGATATCCAACCTATATCATTTGTTGCACGCATGTTCAAAGCCAAAACTAGAGATAGATATGACCTAGACATGAGGTTCCAAAGCCACATTTCCTTCATGCATCAGTTTAATTACATCCTGAGTTAATAAGCTTGCCATGGTGTAGGCTAAGAAAATATCCTCCGAAAGTGTATTAGATGTAAGGCGTTGTGCAAAGAAGTTAATACAACAACGGTTCCATCAAATAATAGAAACTCATTTTTAGATATAGAAAATTAGGCCAAACAAGAGCCTAACAACATTCAGATGGGTGCAAGGAGTAGTGCACCTATAAAAATTAAATTGTGTACAACATCTATTAACCTCTACCTCATTGTGGAGAGTCGGCAAAGAAAAATAAATACTCTCTATGCAATTCATTATGGGCTATACTCATTTTTGACAATCGTGTACATGAAATTTGTATAGTTTTGATTTTAATAGCTCAAAGATACATGTGTATACTTTTGATTATAATAGCTGAAAGATACATGAAGTTAATCACACACAAATATCACAATTATAAATATCGAGTTAACAATAATATTGTTTGATGTATCTTTACAATGGAAGGGACCAAAGGACAAAATAGTAGATAGGGGGAAGAAGCTATACATTCTTCCCACCATAGCATATCTTGTGACAAAATATACATGGGTTCACTATTTATTCTGCTAGCAAAAAAATGGATCTAATGATCATTAGTAGATGTCTTCATTCTGTATCAAGAGGAAAACCATTTTCCCCAACATCACAAACATCATAAGTTGATTGCTTTATTCTATATGAAGAGGGAAACCATTTTCCCCAACATCACAAAAAATAAGGGGCTATCTAGAGAAAGCTATTTATAGTATACTATATGTTTGCTAGGAGTTTCAAGAAATCTTCCTTAATCCTAGTAGCATTGCTCATGCCATACAACACATCATATTTTAATGCTTAGAGGAATTCACAATACGCATCTATAACAACAAATGTTGTATGAAATTTTTGGACTACCTATTGCCCCATTTCGATGTCATGGTTCTGCACATGATATGAATCCTCACATGCCTTATTAACATCTTCAATAGCATCATGACAACCTCTCATGATGTTCTCTATGAAGACTATAATATTGCTCTGGTACATGCCAACCCAATTAACATAAGTTGTCTGATGTCGAGGAAGGAGAGGCATTAGGTTTTGATCTTGTAACATCTCCCTGATAGGAGATGCTAGAGATGGTGATAATGTCTACAGGTGGTTGTGAGTTTTCCATTAGCTAGGGAGTTAAATGGGCAGTAAAGATTATGAATATTACCGCAACAAGAATACTTTTGATTATTTCATAGCTACAAAAAGTTGCATTTGTATGGTTCATAAATAGAGATTTGAAAATGGGTTGGTCTAAAAAATTAAAATAGAATTTTAGTTGGATATGTGTTTTTTAAATGAAGGAGGGGATGGTCCAAGCGCAACACAATAAACCAAACTATACTAAAAATCAATAAATAGTTGTATTTTACTCTAGTTTAATTTATTTTGTTTTACTTTAAAAATTTCTAAGAATAATTGTAATTTATGCAATTATTTACTTGAACATTATTTACTTTAAAAGTCTCTAAGAATAATTCTTATTTATCTAATTATTTCCATCAAAATTAGACTTCTCCATTCAAAGAGGGCAGATTTCTTCATATTAGGAGCATATTATCAAATGATAAGAGCAATTTTCTGCAATCAAAGTGGATTTCTTCATTAAGACCAGAGATTTCAAGAGATTTTTAGACTTCCCTTTCACCTCAAAACAAAGTTTTTCAATAAAACACAGAGGTCTAGCATAAGAAACCAGAGGTTTTTTGGGATTTCCAGACCTTTCTTCACAAAAACTAGATGACTTCTTATTCACAAAGCTTTGTTTTCTATGTAAACAGGTCATGCTTCTTCATTACAAATCTAAATGAGAGCTTTGCAAATAATGCACAAATTTCTAAGTTCAAAAAATATTGTATTAAAAGGCGTAACTATAAACTACAAGAATTATATGCTAGGTCTTCCACAAATGGCTCATGATTGATTGTTTCATAGGATGCAATGAGTTGTAGAGTCTCTCCCAACATTGGCCACCTCATGCTTGTGTGCTCTATCTTCACGACTATGTCTCTGCAACAAACATTCCCATGTTATCTATAACATTATGGGAGATGTAAAAATACACAAAAAATATATGCTTGTGTCCAACAATAGACCTGTAGAAGTGTGTACAAGGAGGGTGCAGAGAAAAAAGAATGATAATTAAGTTTGAAGGATGAAGGATCATTGGTGGACGAAATTAATGTCTAATGGTGCACATGGGTAGTTGTGGGAAATTATTTTCAAATTGAAATTTACCAGCCATTTGTAAGAAATTTTACTTTGCAAATAAAACTATGAGAGGATTAAATAAGAAATGAAGTATTTTTTTTTAACAGGCCATACTAACCACCATGCCACTTTATACTGTTGACATGGCACCAACTCACCAATTTATTTATGAACAATAATAAAAATAGGATATACTACCATTATACCCTCTTCCCTATTTCAGGGGGGTTGGAAAATCTCAAACATATATCTACAATGGAGGGTGATCGCACAAAGCTGATTTATAATTTCTGGGAGATTCTATTTTTTTTTGAAATCACATATTTTTAGAAAATATAATCATTTAAGCCTTAAAAATTTATATTTTAAGGATTCCAATTGAAGAGGGTTTGATCAAAGTACCTTAGACCAAACCCCCTTAGATAGAACCACATTAGTTTTAAACCATACCTACAATAGAGTCTCCTTTACACCTATCAAAAAACTTATAAAAAATCACTTTTGATTTACATTTTGGGGGATCAAACGAATTCATCTAAAATTTATTTCAAATGTTCATGGTAGTCCTTGGAACGATCTATCCAACAAATTTAATTTTAATATGTTTTGTTTTTATTATGTATTTGTTTTTTTAGTTTTATTAAACATAGGATTTTCACCAAAAATCAAGCTCTCTGTTCTACACATGTGGAAAAATAGAAAATTAGCAAAAGAAAAATTTAAAAATATGTTCAAGCTGGGTATTGATTTCCTTGATCCATTAAAAAAATAAAAATTGAATTTGGATACATATAGAAAGAGTTATGTTGTATACAATCCACCTATGTCTGAATTGTAATTGGTTTGACTTTGAATCTTGGTTAAGGAAAAAATATTTAATAAAACCCTATGAAACCAAATCAAAGTGCTAGATATCATAGTTACAAATCTAAATTCGAAAAAATTATAATTTTATCCTTCAAAGAAAAAAAGTTATGTTGTATACGATAAGCGTCACTTCTTAAAATTTTTGTTATTTTTATAAGCTAGTTTTCAAAGGAGATGGAAAAAGAAGTGCGATCTAATTCCAATTTTTTTTAAAAAATATATTTAGAATATATAGACAAAACATCACAAATCACTAGTTTACATCATCTTCAAATTCCTGACAGTTTAGGCACTATAGGAGCCCGAAAGTGAAGATTTAGTTTAAAAAAATTAGTTTAGTTTCGAGTTTGCCCAAAAATTGTAAACCAATATTGTGGGATCACCTTGGAACGAAGTATGAACTATCAAATGGTTGATTTTTCTTTCATTTATGTGGATTTACAAACTAATAGAATAAGAAAACTAGAAAATTAATATTCATATACACATATACAAACAAAGGATGAACTGAGTAATAACATCATACAATAAAACACATATAACAATGCATAATTAGCCATAGGCTGAAGAAAATTTCTAGAAAATGTAAAGAGCCCTAATGGAAATGCATACAATATTAGGAAACAAAGAAGGAAAAAAACTCTTTGACAGAGGGTGCCTCTAACCAAACCATAGACAATATAAACAAGAAATTCCCTGACCTGACTTGGATATCCGGTAACAAGTTGAAGGTTGAGCATAATGTCACAAAAATTATAGAGAACTTCATTGCAAAAACTGGTACTCCACAATGCCACCCTTTGGAGTCTCTTGCAGTGACCACAACCCAGATTGAAGAAATCAAAACTATGCAGGAATCATAATGTAGAATGCACGAATCAGAATATAGAAAGAAAAAATCAAAACTATGGTTGTTAGGGTTCTTACTTCCCAACCAGAGAAGCTTGAGTGGTTTTCCTGTTCAAAATCTCAACTCTTTTTTCACCACACAAAAACACTAAAGGTGGAAGCCATCTTAAAGCTGGCTGACATTTATTACCTCCAACAAAGATTTGGTGACTTTTTAAATACTAGGGTACACACAAAGACCCCAGGAAAGGTGTAGAATGGTGTGAGTGGCCTCCAAACCATAAATGTTGACGCGAATCTAGGGGGAATGGTCATGCCTAGTGATGCGGTCTCCAGATTGTGGAATTTCATGGCATCAAACAAGAGATGATTTCGGTGGGATTTCCCACCCAGAATAGCCTACCGGCTAATTAATCTCAATGTGGAGTTCAAGAAGAGTGTATCTAATTTTCAAGGGTACAATATGATTATTTGATTCTTGGGATTTTAGATGCCTTTGGAGGAATTGGTTTATAAGAAATAAAAATTTGGAAGACTCAAAAATAATATGATTTTTTTATGAAGAAGCATCTAACACATGTTGATGTTGTAGTCACTCTTTCACATAATTATCCCTTTACATTGATTTCAAAGACTTCATATTTTGCATTCTTCTCTAACAAAAATCACTATTAATCATCACGTTCAAAAATAAATTTGATAGATTACATATATCCTCCTCAACATCTCAAAACCTTTATTAGGTCAGCTAAAATATGAGCTTTAGAAGAAACACTTGATATATCACTAGTCGACTCAAATTATGTATAGTATTCTTAAGATAAATGATTGTGGATTAGCACCCAATATTTAGGATTCAAACTTATCATAGCATATTATTCAAAACTAATCAAGATCAACTGGTGATGACGAAGATAATTTTTTTAGTGCAAATTATGAATTTCTATGAAGAAGCATCTAACACATGTTGATGTTGCAGTCATTGTTTCACACAATTAGCCCTTTACAATGCTTTTAGACACTTCATATTTTGCATTATTCTCTAACACTAATCACTACTAATCATCATATTCATAAATTAATTTGATCTTATATATATATCCCCTTGATCATCTCAAAACCTTTATTAGGTTGGCTCAAATATGACCTTGAGAAGAAACACTTGATATCTCACTAGTTAGCTCAAATTATGTATAATATTTGTAATATTAATGATTGTCGATTAGCACCTAGTATTTAGGATCCCAAAATGTCATAACATATTCTTCAAAACTAATGAAGATCAACAAATTGATGGTGGAGACAATTCTATCGACCCAAATAATGATACCACTACTTGAACTGCTATCTATTCACTTTTACACTTCGGGGAGGCCAAAAATATCATATATAAGAAAAAAAAAAGCATTACAGCTTATGGACAATATCTCCTCAAACTTCTCATGAAGAAACTGATCATAATATGTTGGTGCAAGAGGAGAAACCCACTGAATAGAGAAATCTAGACACAGTTTAGCACACTCTTATTCAAAAACTAAACTTGTGGACCATCACAATACTAGATACTACTAATTAGTATGTCATGAACACCAATGAACATGTTCATAGAACTACAAGACCAATACTTCAAATGCAGAGGAATGTTGATCATTCTAGTAAGCCTTCATCGACATAGTACTCTACTAGAGTGTAGATTGGAACAATGCTACTTGTAACTTTCATTGTAGAAGGTGTGATGATTTGATTTCTTAGATATGGAAGCTTCATAACTTGACCAACATATAATCTAAACCACAATACTAAATCTTGCATAATGGAAATATGCAAACTATAATACTATGACTCTCCCTAAGCTTCTTCACTACGAATGCCCTAGAGAAACTTATGTACCTTGTCTTTATTTATGGTATACAAAATTGAGAGGATATCATATTAGGCATGCTAGAAACATACTAGAACAAGTGTACACACCTCCACATAACATGTAGATAACCATTATTCCTTATATTGCTCTACAGAAATACATCAACTGCTATCAAATATGCGAAGAATACTTTCATAGTATGCAAATACTTCAACAACACATCTTACATCAATTATAACCCATATTAAGTTGAAATTGATGAAAAAACTTATTCCCAACAATCTCCCCCTTTGTGATTGATGGAAAAACACACATGCTTCTCTCCCCCTTTAACATCAAGGGAAAATGATGATATCTTGTATTTACAACATACAAAGTTTGCATGAGCTCCATCTTACTTATATGGATTCTAAAACCAATGCCCCCACTAAGATGGAGATGCCTCAAAAACTAATTCTATGTACATAAAAAAAACCAAAAAGACATTATAGTACTCTACAAAGACAAATATTGTCCTGATTATACCTTTGTACCTTTCTTAGAGGGTAATATTTTCTTGTGAATTTATTTGAGTTGCTTAAAAGTTGCAACCTAGACTACTTTTGTTGAAGAAATAAAGTTATTTAGGCATTCACATTGGATGTAGAATCCTCAGCCTCCTCTTCATTTCTTGGGGCCTTCATTTTCTTATGAATATTTTTTGCACTCAAAAGTAATCTCGATAGTGAAGCAAGTCTCAAGTTGACTACTTCCCTGAATTGACCTAATTATTTCTTTAACTAGTCTCTTGTCCTAAAACAATGCTAACTACAAATGTAGATTTCTTGTTTGAGCTCTTACTGATCCATTCATATCCTTTGATAAATCATATGCCTCATCTAATTTAGTAGATTTTGGCTCAATGAAGTCAATCTAATCCTTGATATTTTTTGTGGAGGTTCACCAATTCAAGAAAAAATGATACAAAGTGTTCACTTCATTTATAAAATATTTAAACATTTTCTAATTTTCCTGCAGTTTATTATGTGCACTAGCACATTGATGAAGTACTTTTTCCATTATTTTATCATTCATTTTTCTTATGGCCTCCTATTCTACCATTTTCTCCAAGTAAGAGGAATGATCCTTGAAAGAATCCATTAAAAGATTTAATTTTTATTTCGAAGTCAAAGAAACATCAATATTTACTTCCAATAACCCCCTTGAATGATATTTACAACATCATCAATCATTTCACGTTTCTCTACATGGTCTTGTAAGATTTCCTTCCTTGTGGAGGTAATGCAAAATATCACCAGTTGTTGTAATTTGTGAAGGGGAAACAAGAAAGGTACATCTACCTGACCTACATGAGTTGTGATATTCATAAGTTGAGGTGTTATATCTTAGGTTGGAAGTACATTTGTGAAGACAATATGTTTTTAAGTTAATTTGAAGATGAGGAACTTTGACCTTTACACATAGAAGCATCTGGCTTCTCCACAAACTTCTCTATTTGTATCCTGAATAATCTCAGTATTATCTTCATGTTCATCTACACATTACTTTCTGAATTCTTTGGAGGAGACAAATTGTGTTCTCTGAAGGGAAAACGGGGTTGGATCTAATGACCCAACAATGCAGAATACATTCCCTTAACAATTATACAATAGAGGAGAGGAGCATAAATAGGTTCTAATAGATTATAAATTTTTTTTATTGAGATGAATAAATATAAAATAAAATAGAACACAAAATTAAGCAATCACAGTTGACACAAGATATACATGGGAAAACCTTTACAGGTAAAAAACCCACCACACCAAGAAAAACGGTTTCTATATTACAGTAAAAATGTTACATACAAAAGCTTCAGTATTCTCTAATTAACTCACAACAAATTCTAAAGAGTTATATTCTTCACTCACTGTTATAGTACTTTTTGTTTTTTATTCAAAGTATACAATGTGAATCTTCTCTTACATCGAACTACCAACTTACATGTACATTTGCATCAACCTCACACTGACTGTACAAGTCTTGATCGCATTTACACTTCCAACCAATCCCACGGATTCCATGTTGATGCATCAATCATTCAAGCAAGCAATCGATCTGCACATATTGCATCGAGCCACCTAATAGTAACTTCACCACCCAAATTGGGTTCCTGTCATCAGTTACAATCGGCCTGCAATTACTGCTTTTACCATTTTGGATTTTGGCCAATCAACATGTTGACAACCTGCCACATGTCCACCAACTATTCATTGATCGCATTTGACTCCGAGTCCAACTCGGTCAAATCTAGGTCCGAGCTCATCCGAGCTCTCCAAGTCTCTACCGCTCCACCGCCGAGCTTACTTTACCCACCCGCGATAAAGCGGTGAGCTCTGCTAAGCTCACCCATGGTTCCCCTTGCTACCACTAAGCTTGTCTTCACCCATCATGGTATGGCGGTATGCACCTCTGAGATCTGCCTTGCCTTGCCCGTGCTACCGCTGCTAGGTTCAAGTCAACCCGTGGTGTGGTAGTAAGCCATCGAGCAAACCACTCGTGGTCACACCGTGCTACCATGGGGGTCGCCAAGCTACCTCGTGATAGGGCGGTAACCACTAGTCAGACCACAGGTGGTCTCACCACAACCACTATGGTGAGAGGACCCACCGCTCACATTATGGTGGTAGCTACAAGGACCATTGCTGGCGGCTTCACGGTGGCCACCGTGGTGAAGTCTTCACCAACCGTGGTAAGGCAGTGACCAGTGAGGCGGGTAGGAAGTTGCCTACCACAACCACCACGTTGAGTAAACTTAATGCATGCAATAAAGCGGTAACCACCAATCCTATCACTGCGGTACTGCCAGGGGAAAACAAGGCCACTACAGTAAAGAGGTAAGGACAAAACTAAGCTAGGCACAGTATGGCAGTAAAAGGTTGAGAACAACAAGTTTTCACCAAGCCTTGAATTTTGAGGCTTCAAACTAGAAGTTGAGACATAAATTCTCAACAAGCTCCCACTTGGCGAAGACTTCCAGCTTCCTCATGACTTAAAAAAATTACTGTCTGTCATAGGCCCAAAGGCACATCAATTTTGTGCACCATCTAAACTTGTTTGTGCTCCTGGGCTTTGTCAAAGTATCTACAACATTCTTCAAAGTTTTGACCTTTTCAAGACAGACTCTTCCATCTTCCACCATGTCCCTCACGAAGTGAAACTGCACATCAATTTGCTTCGTCCTGGCATGGAAAGTCGGGTTCTTTGCCAAAAAAATGGAACTCTGACTGTCATAGCAAATAGTGATCTGCCCTACATTAAAACTAATGTCTGAACACAAACGCCTCAACTAAACTACTTCCTTGTAGGCGTGAGTTGCATCCATGTACTCTGCCTCTATCATGGATAAAGAAACTACAGCCTATCGCTTGTTCATCCAACTGATTGCTCCACCATTAAGCATGAACGTGTATCCATTAGTGGATTGCCTGCTATCAATGTCCCCTGCCCAGTCAAAATCAATATATCCCTGAATGCTGAGAGTCCTCTGTGATGCAACCAAACTTCCATGGTAACACATAGCATAATCAAAAGTCCCTTTCAAATACCTGAATACTCTCTTTATAGCATCCCAATGTGATCTTCCCGGATTTTCCATGAAACGACTTAGAACTCCCACTACTTGGGAAATGTATGGTCTTGTACAGACCATGGCATACATCAAACTTCCAACAACACTTGCATAGGGCACACTAGTCATGCCCTCCATCTTAGTAGTAGATTTTGGATAGTCTTCAACATATAGTTTTGTTCCCTGCATGACTAGAACAACTAGCTGCTTGTAGTCAACCATACCAAACCTCTCCAGAACTATATTTACATACTTACTCTGAATTACCCAAAGCTTTTTTCTTGTTATGTCCCTAGTTATCTCCATTCCAAGAATGTACCGTGCTGTACCAAGATCCTTCATTTTGAACCTTCCAGACAACTGAGATTTAAGGTCAGAAATCATAGTCTTGCTATTTCCTATGAATAACATATCATCCACGTATAGTGTAATAAAAATCACACGATCATTCTCAGATTTATGATAAACATAATGATCATATTTTGATCTTACAAATCCCATAGACAACACAAATGTATCAAATTTCTCGTACCACATTCTAGGAGATTGCTTCAAACCATATAGAGATTTATTTAACTTACATACCATATTTTGTTTACCTTTCACAACAAAATGCCCAAGCTGGGACATATAAATTTCTTCTTCTAGTTCACCATGGAGAAACGATGTCTTCACATCCATCTACTCAATTTCAAAGCTATACACAAGTGGAAATGAGAAAATAAACTGATGGATGTCAACTTTGCTATAGGGGAAAAAATCTCTCCATAATAAATTCCTTAATTTGGGAAAATCCCTTTGCAACCAACCTTGCCTTGTACTTCTCAACACTGCCATCAAGGCATGTCTTTTTTTTGAATATCCACTTACAACCAATAGGCTTAGGCCCTTTAGGCAGTGGTACCAAATCCTAGATTTCATTCTTCTTCAATGAATCCATCTCTTCATTCATGGCTTCCAACCAAGAATTCGAATCAGTCATGTTGATTTTTTCTTTTACAGTCCTAGGCTCATCTGTGCTAGTAATTAAGGCATAGGCACAATTCTTATTTAACATAGAGAAACCATACCTTTTAGGTTGCCCTTTTTCTCATGTAGACCTTCTTACGGGTGGAGGTTGTGGTTCTTCATCATCAGAACTTTTAGAGCTTCTTGAACTCTCCTCAGTATCAGGTAGACCATGCAACTCTTCCCTTTTTGTAGTTTGGGGAAACTCAATTGCATCCTTCTTCTTGTCACTCTGATCTTTCTCAAGTTGTTGATCACTTATTGAAGGTTTCAACTCATGAAATATAATGCTTCTGTTGTACAAAACCTTCTCAGTAACAAGGTTCCAAAGCTTCTATCCCTTCACATCAACTCCATAGCCAATGAGAATACATTTGACAACCTTGCTATCCAATTTTGATCTCTTTTCATCTGGCACATAAACATATGCCTCACAACCAAACACATGGACATGCCTCAGAGAGGGCTTGTTACCAGACCATGTTTCCAAAGGTGTCTTATCAATGAGATTAGAGCAAGGAGATCGATTTATTTGATAACATGCTATAGCCATAGCCTGAGCCCAAAACTTCTGCTCCAGACAAGCACCACTCAACATACTCCTTGCCTTTTCCATCAGCGTCCTGTTCAACCTTTCAGCAACTCCGTTATGTTGTGGAGTGTAAGGCGTTATCTTATGTCTTTTAATTCCATGATCTGTACAACACCTTTCAAAATTTGTAGAACAAAATTCACCACTATTGTCTGTCCTCAAACATTTAATTTTCCTTCCAGTCTAATTGTCTGGCAAAGATTTAAATTCTTTAAACCGACTGAACACTTCTGATTTACTTTTAAGGAAGTATACAAATGCCCTTCTTGAATAGTCATCAATAAAGGAAACATAATATCTAGACTTCGATAATGAAGGAACATTAACTGGACCAAACACATTTGAATGAACATAATCCAGTATACCAGAATATTTATGAGGACTAGAATAAAATGAAACACATTGTTTTCCATAGATACAATGTTCACAAAAATGGAACTCAAGGTTTTAATCATCAAGCCGTTCTACAAGATTTTTATTCTTCAATGTTTTTAAACCTTTCTCACCTATGTGACCAAGTCTATGATGCCACAAAATAGTCTTATCAGCTGGGAGTTTTACCTCCAAAGCATTTGCAGACAGAGAAGTGTCTTCATCTTTCTCTACAGGAGCAACATTGCTTGAATTTATAGAGGCATTTTTACATTGAACAAGATGTGCATCCAGCTTGTACAAAGTGCCAATACGAACACCCTTAGCCAACACCATTTTGCCTCTGGACATTTTACATCCTTCACTTGAGAAAGAAACTTCTACACTAACATCATTTAACTTACTGGTAGAAAGAATATTACGAGCCAAACCTGGTATATGAAGTACGCCACCAATACCTTTGACTCTCCCATTAGGAAACTAAATTTTGACTCTTCCTCTGCCAACTATCTCCAATGTTGAATCACTTTCCAAGTACACCTTTCCACCATCATACTTCTCATAATTAGAGAACCATTCTTTGCTGGATGTCATGTGAAAGGACTCACCTGAGTGAAGCAGCCAAACATAATCTAATGGCTAAGTTGTCAATGCTGCTACAATGAAGGCTTTTACATCACTTTGAGAAGATTCATTGTTGGAAGAATTCTTCTTCTTCTTCTCCTTGCAGTCATTCCGGATATGACCAGGTTGCCCACAGTTCCAACATCTCACCTTCGACTTTTTACTAGGAGACTTTGATCTCCTTGTAAATTTGGATTTTGATTTCTTGTCCTTCTTCTTGCCTTTCTCCTTTGGTCTACCTCAAACAACAAGAGCCTCTTTAGCCATCTCATAAGACTTAATTTGCATTTCTTCAGACATAAGTGAAGCAACCACATCATCCATTTTGAATGCAGTGGTTGTGCTTGCAATAGCCATCACCAGATGATCCCAACTGTCAGGTAATGAACACAACAAGAGCATGCAACAATCCTCCTCCTTAGTCTTTACACCTACCGATGCCAGCTAAGTAACATTCATATTAAATGAGTTTAGATGGTCTACAACAAATACACCTTCTTCCATTTTCAAAGAGTACAACTTTTCCTTAGGAATAACTTATTTACCAGAGACTTTCCCTGATAAATATCACCAAGATTCTTTTGCAATGAAGCTGCAGACTGCTCCTCATGGATGTTCAGGAGTACATAATCAACTAGACTCAGTCTTATCAGACCTCTTGCCTTTCTATCAACAAGATCCCAAGCCTCTTGCACCGTGCTTTGTGGCCTAGTTCCAGACACTGCTAACCAGAGGTCTCTATCCACCAGCAAGTCTTCCATTTTGAGTTTCCATAACTCAAAGTTGCTTTCGTTAAAATTTTCAATATCTACTCTACCAGATGTACTCGCCATCTCAAACAAAAACAAGTTTTAACAATGTAAGACTCCCACTGAAACAATATTATCACAAAAAATAGATCTTTCTCTCAAGGATAACACAACGGTCCAGGCTCTAATACCACTTGAAAGGAAAATGGGGTTGGATCTAATGACCTAATAGTGCGAAATGTATTCCCTTAACACTAATACAATAGAGGATAGGAGCATAAACATGTTCTAATAGCTTCTAAAAACAACTACTGAGATGAATACATACAGAATAAAATAGAACACATAATTAAGCAATCATAGTTGAGACAAGATATATGTAGGAAAACCTTTACAAGTAAAAACACCACCACAACAGGAAAGACAATTTTTGTATTACAGTAAAAAGTTTACATACAAAAGCTTCAGTCTTCTTTGATTAGCTCACATCAACTTCTAAAGAGTTATATTCTTCACTTACTGCTACAACACTTAATTTATTTTATTGAAAGTATACAATGTGAATCTTCTCTAACATCAACTTGGAAACTTACATTTACATCTACGTCAACCTCACATTGACTATACAAGTCTTCATCACATTTACACTTCCAACCAATGGCATGGATTCCATGTTCATGCATTGATCATTCAAGCAAGCCATAGATTTGCATAGATTGCATCAAGCCACCCAAATCGGGTTCCTGTCATCAGCTACAATTGGCGTACAATTACTGCTTTTACCATTTTTGATTTTGGCCAATCAACATGCTAACAACCTACCACGTGTGAACCAACTATTCACTAATCACATTTGAATCCGATTCCAACTTGGTAAAAACCAGTTCCAAGCTCATCTAAAATGTGTAAGTCTCTACCACTCCACCGTCGAGCTGACTTTACCCACACGCGGTAAAGTGGTGAGCTCTTTCGAGCTCACCCATGGTTCCTCGTGCTACCGCTGAGCTTTTTTCACCCATCGTGTTATAGCGGTATGCACCTCCGAGCTCTAGCTTTCCTTGCTCGTGCTATCGCTACTAGGTTTGAGTCATCCCACGGTGTGGCGGTAAGCCGTCGAGAAAACCATTGGCGGACACACCATGCTATTGTGGGGGCCGCAAGGCCACCCTATGGTAGAGCGGTAACTGCTAGTCAAACCGCAGGCGGTCTCACCGAGGCCATCACGGTGAGAGGACCCACCACTCACAATATGGAGGTAACTGTTAGGACCACCATTGGCGGATTCACCATGGCCGCCACAATGAAGGTCTTTGCTAACTACGGTAAGGCGGTGACTGGTGAGGTAGGCAGCAAGACGCCTACTGTGACCATCGCGATGAGTAAACTCACCACATGTGTTTTATGTGGTAACCTCCAAGCCTGTCACCATGGCACCGCCAGGGGCAGACCAAGGCACCATGGTAAAGTAGTAAGGACATAACTAAGCCAAGTGCGGTATGGCGGTAAAAGGCTAAGAACAATAATTTTTTGCCAAGTCCTGAATTCTGAGGCTTCAAACTAGAAGTTGAGACATAAGTTCTCAACATGCTCGATGAGGGACACCAGCTTCACCATGACTTTTAGTGCCTTGTGTACAAGTATTTATTGAAGGATTAGCTTCCTTATTTTTCTTTTCATCACCAATAGTTGTATTTCCTTCAAACATTGATAGATCTATGTACTAAGTTGACATATCATAAATATCCTATAGGATAGTGTCATCTAAAGAAGCTTGATCCATACTCATCTTCATCTCCTCAAGGATCTTGGTTGTCTTTTCTTCAGAACCTTTCTCTTCTTTTTCTATCTCCATTTTGGAGATAGTTTTCCCTTTATGTACATCCGAGATACCTTCACCTCGATGTAGTCTGAAGGGTCCTTGCATTTATTTTTGACCAGATATATCTTCTATATTTGTGTTATTTTAAGGTTCTTGTGAGACGACATAAACATTACTTTGCATCTCATAAATAATTTTCTTTGTGGTGACTTCATTTTCATTTTGAATGTTTCTCTTTACATATTCATCCAAGCTCATCAAAAGATCTGTTCTCCTTTTGGTACGAATCTCTTTTGCTTGTCTACGGGAGATCTTCTCTTTTTCTTCTTGAGAAATAGGAATCCTAGTTTTTTCAATTTCTTGTAGTTTCAAATATTCATCCACTTTAATTGCATCTCCTCTTGTTTATCTCAAAGCATCATCAAGACTATTCAAAGCCTTTTCAATAATAGCTTTGAAAGGGATGTTCTGCATTAGCATATACTCAATGATAATTTTTTGAATTGTTCTTTTATCTCCTAGAGGAAAAAATGAATGCAACATCATTGTATCATTTAATAAATCATAATCCACAATTCTATTTTGTATTTCACCAAATTCTAGAGGGTCATGAGTGGCCGAAGGAGCCTTCTCATTATTTTCCTCAACAATCCCTTTTCCTTTCTTTTTTTAGTAAGGGGATCTATTCTTCTTTTATTTATCTTGTACTTTTCTCTCAAACCCAATATTTTACTTCTTCATAATCAATATCAATCTTTTCTCTTTTTGCCTTTTGTCTAGACGTAGTATGCGTTGCTTTAGTGGTCTTTTTCTCTAAAGTGATTTGATGTGTTTCTTGTCTTTTATAACATGTTTTTTGAGTGGATTTAGAAGGAAACAAAGAAAATGTAACAAGAGGAGAGGTTTTACAATATCTCCTTGGCCTAGGACTACTTTCTAGAAGAGAAGATTTAGCTTTGGAAGCTTCCACAAGAATATCAAATTTACTTTTTGGATAGGTACCTAGAATCTTGTAAGTTTCCTCTTTGGTTTTAATTTTTGAGTAACATGAGGAACCTATCTCCTTCAATACCTTTTCAAATTTATTTTAGCTAGATTCTTCTCTCTTTTTGGTAAAGTTCATCCATGATTTCACTACATGTACCGAATCTTTTGATTTCAGGATCCTCAGGTATTTACAATAGAATATGTATGTAACATTGTAATAATTCATTCTCAACCTCATATGATGGCTTAGATAACCATATAGTTCTCGGTTCTATTGCATCCATAAAATAATGATGCTTTTTTATTGTAAAATTTATCTAATTTTCATTTTTTTTAACCAAACTATATGGTATCCTATATCTCCCTTGCAACATTATTTGAATTTTTTTAAAGAAACCCTAGTACATGGTAGTATATGATTTTTGATCTTAAAAACTATCCATATGGTTCTTAATTTATGCATATATTAGAGTAAATTTATCCCATTTTTTTCCTTTGAGGGCAAGTAATTCATTTAGGAAGAAAAAATTAAGACATATGATCAAAGAACCAAACCTAAAGTTGTACCTGATTTCCTTTGTTCAACATTATTTGAAATTTTTTAAAGAAACCCTAGTACATGGTAGTATATTATTGTTCATCTTAAAAATATCCATATGCTTCTTAATTTATGCAGCTATTAGAGTGAATTTATCCCAAAATTTTCCTTTGAGGTCAAGTAATTCATTTAGGAAGAAAAAATTAGGACATATGATCAAAGAACCAAACCTAAAGTTTTATTTGGTTTCCTTTGTTCTTTTCAAGTTCTCCATTAGTTTTTCTCTTAACAACTCACATAGATCAATATTGGTATTTTCCTTCACCATTTGATGTGTGATGTGAATTTTTGTGGCAGCGGCAAAACCTTCTCTATTTGTGAAATAGATTTTGTATGTAATTCCCATTGATGCATACTGGACCCCAAGATCAATTATATTTGTTATTATTATGGTTCTCTTATTAAACTTAGAACCAATGAGTTCCATAATAGTTTCATTCTTTATAGACTTCAACACTAGAGTTGGTCCAAATGTGTAAAGACAAGTAACTTCTCTAATAGAATCCTTTGTGATTCAGTAGGGTTTGTCTAACCAAATAAAATCATCATGAATATGACTCAAGATTATTTTGACTCATTCCTCACTTTTACAGATGACTTAAAAGTCTTTCTAGATGTCCAACCCTTTTGTAGAAATATTACCACACTATGGCTTGTATCATCTATTCTCATCTAGTTTCTCATGTTGGACCATTTCAAATGAAGACGTATGTTTAATTTCTTTCAACTCAGCATGAATGTAAATTATTATGTCTTCATAGTACACAACACCCACTGTAAATTTTGAAAATGTGTCATCTTTTTCTACCTTCATAATTTCTTGTATTTGGAAATTAAATTTTCAATAATATCAATGATAGTTGGTGTAGCCATGATATTGCTTTCTGATTCTAGGGTTGTATAAACAAAACCATAAAAATACCTCTAAAAATTCTTTTTAGGGTTTGCATCACAATGCATAGAAATTTTTCTTCTCTTCCTCCATAGAAATTTTATTCACTTGATATCTTTAAATGAGATGAACTTTAATCAATTTAAGACTAAATATGCTTCATACTAACCCTAATCATTCTACAATAAATGCATTTATTAATTCTTGCCATTAGCAAATTTTTATTGTTAGTGATATCAAAAAATGTCATAATCCTTTGGGACACTTTTGTAGAAGGTGTGATTGCTCCAAACTAGGACCAACCAAGTCAATATCACTATTTACCATTATGCTAAAGGTTTTAGCACCTCATATATTTTAGGGCTGTGATAGGATTTTCAACTGCAACTCCCCTTGAGTTGATATACCCTTTTACTGACCAAATGACTCATTTATGCCATGCAGAGGTATAGATTCATTATTCATTTCAATTTCTCCTTCCTTTGCCAACTAATGATAGGATATTTTTGAGTAGTAGATCTTACATTCTTTCCCTTGTAGAATCTAGCAATGTGTCCTTGTTTATTGCAATTAGAGCATACCATATTAGATTTGCAATAATCATCCCTATGACCAAACATGTTTCATGTGTAGAAATAACCATAGACATATTGAGGGGTCATAGCATTACTTTTCCAGGTATTATTTTACTTATGTAAATATTAGCTTTGTGGCCAAATTTTTGCAAGTATAGTACTAATCATAAAATGATTGAGTGTTCATCACATTTTACCTTGAAGGCCTAAAGGAATTTTGAATCATTTTTATATTACATTCAACTATCTTATGGCCAAATTTATTACAAGCATAGTAATTACCATTAAATATGGTAGAAGTTTGTTTGTGGGTATGCTCTTTGAAGTTTTTCTTGTTTTTCTAGATAAGAATGAATCCACCTTCTCTCTTGTTTTCACGATTCATCTTTGCATCTCTAGAGGATGTCTCCTTAGGATTTTCTATGTAGTCTTTTCTTCCATTGTTTCAAATTTCCCTCCTGCTTTGATGTTATCATATAGGTTTGTAGATACATAAGATATAGGAATTTTCCCTGTTTCAAAACCAAGTCTGGTTTTCTCTTTGGATGAATTTTGAGAGTTAATTAATTAATTAAGAATTTTAGAACCGCCTCTTAGTTTTAAACCTTTCTCAATTTTCTCTTTTGTCTTTTCAAGTTCTTTTCTTGGGAATACAATTTCTTCCTCAAGCTTTAAGCATTCAACAGTTTTTTCATTGAGCTTGATAGCTAGGAAATCCTCAATCTTGTTGCCTTATTCAACATTGAATTTTAAACTTGAGATCATATCTTTATCTTATTTGGATTTCATTTCACATACATTACCTCCATCTATTTGAGCTTTTAGTTGCTAATTTTTTATTTGGATTCATTATCTTTTTCCTTCAATTTGTCTATTGTCTCTTTTGATTTTTAAAGCATGCACTCATATTTAAAATTTTGCAACATTGCTTCATTCAGATCTTCAAGAGCAGACCAGAGTTCTCCTTCAAAATCTGTTGCAAAATTTTCTAGAATACACATATCATTGATTTCTACAACAAACCTCATGTGTTCAAGAGAAAGATAAACCTTAGTTGTTAAGCTTCTCAAGGAACTTAGCTCTAATACAAATTGTTGAACAAAATGATGTCCTAAGAGGGGGTTGAATGAAAATATATTAAACTTAACCATTCCATTTATTGATTAGCAATACATCACAATAATTGAAAATAATAGAAAAGAAAACATGCATCACATAGAGACATCGATATTTTTATGTGGAAAACCCAATTAAGGGAAAACTATGCTGATGATTAGCTCACAATATATGTAGCTCACTACTAAGAAGACACACAATTTTTTGAGGCTTACTACCTATGGAATTGATAAATAAGGTATACAACCTTAGAGAAAGATACAAAGGACTTAATAAGACTAATTGTCTCAAAGTAGCATACATGAAAATTAGATTGAGAAAATTGATTATGAACTGCTATAAAGAAGCATCCAATACATGCTAATGTTGCTATCACTATTTCACATAATTCGCCCTTTACACTCATTTTAGACACTTCGCATGTTTCTTTCTACTATATCACTAATCACTATTAATGATCAGATTCACAAATGAATTTTATCTTCTATATATATCCTCTGCAAAAAATAAAAACATTTATTAGATCAGCTCCAATATGACCTCTAGAAGAAACACTTGATATATCATTGGTCAGCTGCAATTATGTATAATATTTGCAAGATAAATAATTTAGATTAACACCAAGTATTTAAGATCCAATTATTTCATAACTTATTCTTCAAAACTATTCAAGATCAACCACTGATGACAAAGACAAGTCTGTCAGTCCAAATAATGATACCACTACAAAATTTTCATTTGTTCACTTTGTCACTCCGGGGAGAGAACAAAACTATCATGCAGAACAAACAGTAAGCATTGTAACTTATCAAAAATATCTCCTTAACCTTCTTCTAACTAAAATGATCATCATATGTTGGTAGAAGAGGAGAAACCTATTGAATGGAGGAATTTGGGCAGACTGTAGCATACTGTTATTCAAAAATTGAACTTACAGACCATCAAAACACTAGATATTGCTAAGTACTTCTATCACAAAAAATGTATCTTTAGACATTTTCACACTCATTTGAGTCTTTCTTATTGATGTTGGCCTATTTTTTCCTAGATTTAATGTTGTAATGTGGTCAACACATTCACATTAGGTCTTGAACTCTTGTAAATCAATTAAAACTTTATGATGTCTTATAAAGGTTTTGTGAAGTGTTGTAACACACTTTCAAACTTTTCTAGGACCTCTCTAACATATTTCACTTAAATAACCTCTTTTTATAGCTTACCAAGCCTTATTGCAATGTGTTGTAAGGATTTATAACAAACTCTCACACTTTTCTAGGCTTGTCATCAATAATTTTACCCTTTCTTATGTTTAAATGGCCCCATTATGCACTTACATGCCTTACTTAAGTGTGTTTCAAAGAATAATTTTGTTAAAAATAATTAAATACACTTTAATTCCCGAAACCCACTTAAAATGCCTAAGTGGGACCAAGTCACCACTTGGGGTGACCTTGTCCCATTTGGCTTAAAAATAAAAATTATTGTTTATAATTCTGGCGGGATATTATTCTCTATACCTTAAGGTCGGCATGTGATGAGGTATTTTTAGGAATTAGGGCATAATTGTGTATAAATATATGGTTTTCCACTCATTTTAGGACTTTATTCTACCTTATTTTTTCTCTTGATTCATTCATCATTCATTCTTCATCCATCATTCTTCTCAAGCAAGCTAGGGTTTTAGCATTGTAAATTCATCAAGAAGAATTCAAGGGAAAATTCTTCATCTATTGCTACAAAAATTCAAGATTAATCATCATGGAAAGTTTATAATCCCATTAATTCATGTACATAATTCATTACCTTATTTCATCATTTTGGTTTAATTACCTAAAAGGGGTTTCAGCAAGGCCAACCCCCACGCCCTAACATTTAAGATTTCTCTTTTCTTTCCTTATGTGATTGCATATTTGGGTACTTTGAAGGCTTGAAGATGATTGAAGAATCAGTTGCAAACTTTTTGAGGTCATCTCCTTATTGGCAAGATCAAAATATCCACAAAAAATCACTTACAATGCAAGAAATCAAGGTTTCGATCTAAATACTTGGAGGAACATAAAGTGTAGACTAAGGGCTTATGTTTCCACTTTTGGATTTTCAGAAAAGTCAAAGCGTACTATCACCATTAGTGGTGACTTAGTCCCACTGTACATGTTTTTTATATTTTTTGATAGATTTGGATACCCATTTGGCTGAAATGCACTCTAGTGTAGTTTTCCAGATTTGGAACTACGTTGCCTGGTATGGTGTAAGTGTCCCAGTAGGCTAAAATTCGAGAATCAATAGCATTTTCAGTATCCATTCCATTTTGCAACATATTTCTAGAAGCACAGATTCAGTTTTACAATTTTTTTTTAATTTCATTTTCATTTCTAGGTCATTAAGTTTGTGTTTGCATATCACAATGTATTTTCAAACAAAGTGCATTTTTTTAGTTTAGAAGTAATAATTCATCTCTTTTATCAGTTTATTGCATCTAGGGCATTCTTTTTAGACATATTTTGATCATATTTTCATTAATCTTGAGTGAATCCCCAATTTTTTGTGGAATACCATTCTACTTTTAGATGAAAAACCCTAAAAGTGTAAGAGAGCATTCATTCTACAAAAAATTGCGGTTTAGTAGTATATCATGAAAACTAATCAAAATATTGATATAACCACAAGAATAATACTTCAAATCTCAATAAATTTATACCATTCTAGTAGGCCTTCATCAACATAGTACTTTGCCAAAGCACAAATTGAGATACTATTACTTGTGACTTTCACTGTAGAACATGTTATAGTGTAGGAAAAGGTATTCATTTTTCAAACTTAATTTGGTGATGAATAATTAATAAATAAATGAGCTTAATGATTTTGTTATTTAGTGTGGGAATATGTTTTAAATATTCACATTAAGTTTAGGGGCCTTTTAATTAAAATGGACATAATTGTGGCTTATTTTTGGTGTTGTAAGCTATACTTTTACACTTTCACACTAATCTAGGAATTTACTAATTGATTGAGCTTAATTTTCCTTAATTGGCCCCTTTAATTGAAATCTAAGCCTAATTAATTGTAAATTATGAGGGATAAAACCCAACATTCATAATGCCATAGCATAGTGTTTAACATTGAGCAATGTCTATCCTATACAAGTCGTGTACGACCCATTCCGCATTGGGCAAATGTGTTGTCACTTGCACCTAGGACCTAAATTCAAATAATTTTGTAGGTAGTATTTTAATATTTTGAAATATTTATTCAAATGTCAGCTTGTGATATTTGAATTTTAGAAATTAATATTCAGATACCTATAAATAAGAGGTTATTTCACTTAGTTTCACCTAGAATTTCAAGAGAGCATCCTAGATTTTGAAGGTGTTCAAGTCCTAATAGAAAGTTTATGAGATCAATAGCATTAGAAATCATTTTCAAGGTATTAAAAGGAATATTTATTGGAGGTTACTGCATCAATCAATATTCCCATCAACATGTCAAATATTTCTTGCACCATGCATGTTGTTTGAGCTAATATGGTGGTGTAGAGTTCAAGATCTATTCAGGTATTTAAAGGCATTGTTTCAAATCAAGTTTCATGATCAAGATTTGCTTCCATTGAAGCCAATTCATACTAATTGTAGATTTGTAATCCAAGGTTTTAATAAGGCTTGGTGAGTTGTTGAATATTTTTGTTCATTCACCATTCCTTCATGTTTATATTTATTTCAAGGTTTAATTAAAAAAATGGGGCTTGACTAAGGTGAACCCCCATTCCCTAACAAGACAACATTTTTCACTCTTTGATGTGTGATTGGAGATTTTTGGTTCAAGATCATTTGAGAAAATTTAAAAAAAGTTCCAAATTTGTCAAAGTTATAAGAAAATTTGTCAAATCGTGGAAACTTCTCTACAAAACTTATTTATGACTGTCTGAAAATGAGAATTGGGAATCTGGGAGTGCAGACACAATGGAAGAGAACCCAAAAAGCATTTTTTAGGAACCCTAGCTAGTACCCATTTTCCATAGGGTGAATGAGTCCTTGGTGAGCTTCAAAAGGTGAATTTTGGTGTAAGGTGCACATCCTTCTCCCATTTCCAGATCTACCTTTTGACTATTATTTCTATTAGATTTGATTATTGTTCTTCATTTACATTTCATAGCTTCTATTTTGGAGTTTTTTTAATGATTTTGATCTTTCTCTCCAAAGTGTTATTTTAGCTTATAACCCCGTCCTTGCATACATAGAAAATTATTTTATTCATACCTTGATTTGAATCGCCTAAGGGTTGTTACTCAATTTTTTTGGATCTCATTTCCTTGAATGAAATTGGAGAAATAGGTTGTAGTGAGCCCCCCTTTCATAACAATTTTCTCCCAACCTATTTCCTTCTCTTTTAGGTGTGATGAACTGATTTCTTAGATATGAAACCTTAATAACTTTACCAACATATCATCTAAACTTCAAGATTTAATCTTTCTAGGGGAAACATGCAAACTAGAATACTAAGTATAATCTGCCTTAGACTCTTCATAGTAAATGCCTTAGATAAACTTTTACACCTTTTCTTTGTGTGGTACACCAAATTGAGATTATACCATAGTAGGTATGCTAGAAAAATACTAAAAAAAGTATATACACCTCTACATAAGATATAGATAATCATTCTTCCTTATAATTCTCTATAGACATACACCAACTAATATCAACTATACAACAACTAATTTCAGAGTATGTAAATAATCTAACAAAACATCTTACATCAATGACAACATTTAGATCATGATTTCATAATAGGTTCCTGACCATAGTTGGAACTTTGACACTAATCTCCAAGGAATTTTTTTTATGTTTTGAGTACATTGGTCATGTGCTTGAGAGCTTCATGAGAGTGTAGTGTTTTCATTTTGAGCTTAGCATAGATTCATCAGTTGTTAGTGCTCATGGATGCATGGGGACATGGGTGAGGTTGTATTTATCTTGAGATGAAAGAATATTTTAAGGTGGATACTCTTGATGAGATCTCAATAGGAAGTACAAGGAGATTTTCACTTGGACATGGACACGAGTTCATGATATACTTATGAGGAGAATGATCTTAGATAAGTGTACTCAAAAATTTGTCACTTGAGAGAAATAGCTCTTGGTTGTCTCAGGTTATATTTTGATCTTTCATAAATATGGATATTGAGCTACTATCAGATGGTTTTTCAAAATTCATTGTGAGAGATGTTCAATATGAATATCTCCTTGAGTGTATGAGTTGACATTGTGATGTCATTCAAGTGGAGTTTAGGAGATGTTAGAGGGTTGATTTCATGATATGAGAAATAGACTTAGTTTTTTTTTTCTCCTAAGTAGCTTACATCCATGTGATTACATGATTTATGTGTTGTGTTTGATCTTGGAGGTTGAACATGATGGGTGTTGTTTAGGATTTTATTTTGGGGTTGTGGAGGAGATCATACTTGACACAACTGAGCATTTAGAACTTTATGTAGGACATTCAACATGTTTATGATGTGCAAAGTTTCTTTCTTTGGTCTTGGTTTTCTTCTTTGATGTTCAGATTCACTTGATGTTAGTGTTGAGATCATGAGTGAAGCTATGGTGATCACTGGATTGTCACCATGTTTTGTCCCTTGGTTTTGGGTGATGACATGGAGGTTCATTTATCTTTGTCCTTTATCAGATTTGGAGAACATCGAAGAGCTTTGAAGACTTGTGGTGAGAGATGTACTTGTATTTGTTTGGTTACAGATTGTGCATGTCATTGCGGATGGTTCTTGATACTACATGGATTCATCCTATATATGGAATTTTTGGTAGAATTAGTGTGCCTTTATGTCATTTTAGACTGGACATTACCCATGTAGTGGGATTTCCTAGATGTGTCTATCTTCATCAATTGTTTTGGCACAAGGAGCTTGTGATTATGGTTGATGGGTTGGATATGTTGTTGACATGATTTTTCTGATGTTGTGGATACCTTTAGCGGTATGGTAGATTGGATGGATTAACATTTGTTGTGGGTGTTTTTTTTTTATCTCATGGGTTCATCAGTTTGATGAGGATAACCTATTTGGTTATTTTTGGTTCATAGTTTATCTTAATTTTAGAGAAGTTTGGACTTTAGAGTTGTGTTTTAGTTTTAGGCTTGGAGTTGGTTGAGATTCTATTTTAGCTCATGAGCACAATGGATTTGTGCTAGTATCCTTGAGCCTTTTCTATTAGTTGGATCTGATGCTTTTGTTCTTTACACTAGTGTATATATACCATGGCTTGCTCCTTTCCTTTAGAGGATGGTACAAACTATTTCCTAAGATGGTGGACATCTTGGATGTTATTGTAGGTGTCTTGGTTGGAGCACAAGAGAATTATTCAATATTCGTACGATTGCATGTATGGTTGAGATGATGTGTTTTCATCAGCTAACTCTTAGTCTATTTTATATGATTTTTTAATGTCATAAAAGCATTTATGTTTTCTAAAATGTTGAGGAAAATTTAACCATTTTATTTATAGCTAGTTAAAAAAATCAAATACAATTGAATGGACTATATATATGATGCAAGTTGCAAAATAATGAATATTTCTTTTATCCTTTCCCAATTTAGTGAAAATGGGGTTGAAAGATGAGATAAATTTTTAGTTACAAAAGTTAGAGAGTTTTTGCGCTCGATAATTTTTGATATTTCAATAATTTTTTTAATGATTCTAACTACTAACAATAAAATTTTGATTTTTTAAGGCCTTTTGATGTTGGTGTCATAACTATTTTAGGTTTTCATTATATTTTAATAATTTGTATATTATTCTCTTCTTAAATTTTATGTAATATAGGTTTAATTTGAAAATGATTGTAACTAGTCTATAAGCCTCACAATCATTAATAGATTTTATCTTGGTTGTATGTTATAGTATGTGGTTATAAGATAATAATTCCTTGTGTTTATTCTTTTTTGCATGTCAAAAATTCTAATGTGTTAGGTTTTTTTTTAAATGTTACTTTTATTTTGTTGTAATTAAATCTTTACCTTTCATACCTTTTGGATAAAACAAAATCCCCAAAATTTAAAAATTATCATAAGAGAAAGTTGTTAAATAAAAACAACTTCTCCAACAATTTCTTTGTTTGTTGCTGCTTGGTGGGTATCACATGGTCATTTTAAAATTAAATTTTGAGAGACAAATCTATTAACCAAAAATAGGTTAATCCATCATCCACTCTCAATATGTTAAAAGAGGGATCCCTCAACACACAATCTATAGGATATTTTTCTCTATTTTTTTCCTTTCATTCATCCTCAGTGGTTGTAATGTAGTCCTCAAAAACAACAAGAATTTATTCCTCTTTCTTCCAAATGAAATGATACTTTTTTTTTTCAAACAACTAATAGTAACATGGCCCCTTTATAAAACCAATGACAAATAACTAAGGAGCCTCAAAATTAATTATATGCCCTCAATCACCACATTTGGAAGCGAAGGTAATCTGAGTAGGGAGAAATTTATTTTTCTCGACAAGTACATACTATCTAGCAAACAAAAACAACTTCTTGAAATTTGGTCACCATATCAGTAGTAAAGTATTGCCCAAAATTATTGGAAATAAGCATAAATACCTCTTCATCCATATACTCTAATGATGACCTTGACAATCTAACCAACACAAGAAACTTCCCTAGCAACAAGGATCATCGATTCATTGGGTTAAATCTCAGAGACCAATTTTTAAGATGAAAGCCATTCTTCCCCCAAAACCAAGGATCATCCAAAAGATTCCTTGATCAATCATCTAGTTTGGAAAATAAAATTAAAAAAATATTCAACATAGCAACTACCTTACCATGGTCTCTTAGTTTCCATTTTTGAAGCATCCATTTTTTGACAATGCTAATGTTGACATGATTACCACAAAATCTCCTAACAAGCGAGTTACTAAACCAAGTAGTCAATTTCATAGTTATAGAATTAGGGATAATAATTTGTATCTACCCCGCCATCTTAGCTTTGGTAAGGATAGAAAAATGGAACAACCATCAATGAGTAACTCCTCATACGAAGTGGAAGAGGGGAAATCACTACTAGAAATAGTAACAGCCACAATCTCCTTAATAGAAACCCTAGGGAATTCACCCTTAACAACACTCTAAATGGTCTCATCATAGGCATATGTTGTCTACAAGCTTAGACTACCTACATGGAAGCCTACATTGCATAGAATTCCTCTATAACTCTTGGAACCTTAGTAGAAGTAGCAACCGGGGTCAAAGGTATAACTACCACATTTGGCATCAGAAGATTGTTGGGAGAGGAAAGTAGAAATTCTCCCCATCACCTATTCCATTCTCACTCCTACCCTACATATTTTTTGTAAACCCTTTATTGATTGTGCATGTGCTTTGACTCCAACATCCGATCACACCTCTATTCATGCATCTACTTGTCATCACCTTCATAGTTTCATTTCTTACAATACTATAATATTAACTAGTGCTTATATACTTTGACTTTGATTACCTGTTGTTCACATTTTTTAGTGTCTTGTAAGAGTTAATGTTTAGCTAAGTGAACACAAAATTTCTTCATCTCACTTCCTATAATTAAAAAATGATCTAACTATATAGAATAAAAGAACACATACAACTTCAAATATCATATATTAAATATAAAAAAATGAAAATAACTATTACTTGAGTCTTTAGCTTCTTTTTGGCTCTTTGAGAGAGAGTTAAAAGCATCTCCCTTACATTTCTTCTCTTCTAAAGAGATTCAAATAATGGGTGAGGCACATGACAACTATGTAAAGATGGTATGTCAATAGTGCATTTCATAGCAATACCAAACGAAATTGCTTTTCTACATATCATATGGAATATTGATAATTTAACTCGTCAAGAGGAATATTAGCAGAAATATTCGAAAAGCTAATGTGTTTGGATGCCCACTTAGCAACTACGATTAAAGTGGAAGACAAACTTAGCAGCAGTTTCGTCACTCCATTTACTTATACCCACTTGTCTTCACAAGCCACATGAGTTGATCAATCATGTTTTCTTTATGTCAGTTCTAAGTAATCTTTTTTATCTATATCATAAAATCCACTTTATTTCTAATGTATATTCATCAGACTTTGACAAATTTTGTAGGGAAGAAACCTTCTAAGATAAGTAAACTTTATTGGTTTCAGCGAAAATTCAAGCACGACATGTTATCATTGGATGATTAGAAATGGCGCTTATTTAGCAAAGGCATGCACTACTTTTAACGAGTTTGCACTCCATTTTTATCTGTTTTTATAATATTTTTAGATTCAAGTGTTGCTCTCATTTCTAGTGTACATTCCTTTACTCTTCAAAGAAGAATTCCATGGCATTATAAGATTAATTTCAGTTTTAAAATAGGATTTCAACATTCCTATTTTATTTTTTCAACCGGGAATGTAATATTCCGTTTAATGATTTTGATAGGTGGACATTTGTAAAGTTGTAAAAAAGAACACCTTTAAATTTTCAAAGCGTTGCATATAACGTAACCTGTTGCCACATACAGTATTTGGTAGTATAATTAAAAATATTTTACAATGACAACATCCAAAAGGCATTTTGGAGGATTTCTTAGAGTAAAGTCGAGGAATAGAAGGGCTTCCAAAGAAAAAAATTAGAGTTTCTCAAATGTTTCTGTCAACCTTCAATAGGTAGAACCATATACCTGTTGTGGATATATATAGCTTAAATGAATGTATAAACGTATGGATACATTTTATATCTTGATGCTCATATATCATGGAATAAATTTAGGAGGTTTAGTTTTTTATTTTCAAAGCACTCGGAGTATTTTTATGTAAAATATTAGTATTATCTCAATAAAAATTGTTAAGTTTATCTTTATGGTTTTGTATTTATTTATTTTTCTTCATTTATATTTGTTATTTCATATGTTTCTTATTGTATAATAGATGGGTTCTTTTTTGTTTTATTTATAATTGGAATACTATATGGATTCAGATTAATATCTTGATGCACATCATTAGGTTTCATCTAAATAACTTCATCAAATGTGGGGATTGTTGGTTCATGATTATGCTTAATGTTTATCTCATAAGATCTTCAACTTTTATATTTGAATGTCATGCATCTTTTTGTAAAATGTTCGTGTGTATGATGATGGGAATAAAGTTTATAGTGTTTGGTGGTGCAAGTTTAGATATCATCCATTGTTTTGAAAATAGGTACTACTATGAGATTATTTTGTAAATGTTCTTCCAATACCATATACAAAGGCTCTTTCAATATAGTGATATTTCTAAATTGTATTGGTATATAAATAGCCATATCAAAATGAATATTTTTAGTTATATCCTCATTTTCCACATTTTCAAAATCACACAAGATGGTTCAATAAAGCACAATCATACTTGCATAGAGTCATACATGATTATAAAAATGAATTATGAGATTTGCAGTAAACCCAGTCCTTCAAATTTTTGAGTAAATAATTCATAAATATGTATTGGAGCTCATAATCATTTGAGATATAAGTCATTAATATCTTTAAATTATTGAAAACATATTATTTAATATGTAATTGGTTCATTTTTTCTTCCTTTCATTTTATAAGGTCATGAGAGTATGTCTTAGGCTAAATATTATAACGAAAATGTTTCATAAAAGCACTAGTGAAGTTCTTAAAGGAAATGATAAAAATATATCTCAAAATTTATGGGAACATATTCTCAAACAATTTATCTTTATTAAAATAAGGGAGAAATATATCTTGAAAGTATTATTAATGACATAATGGATAACCTTGGCCATCATTCTCTATAAAATAAGGGAGAAATATATCTTGCAAGTATTATAATTGTCACAAATCGACTTGGTGAATGACAATTCAAAAATTCATGTGCCAAAAGAATTTGTAATCTCAATTTGATCAATAAGATCTAATTCTATTGAAGGACACACTTATAGTCATTAACCCATTTTATCAGATGACCCATTTAACTAATTAGTTCATTCTCATAAGATGAAATATGACTATCAACAAATCTCATATCCATTTATACATGCATATCAAATGTAATAGTGGGTTGTGTTACCAACTAGTGACATATTAATACCATGTTTTTCCTTTGTCCTTATGCATGTCTTGTTCATGTGTCTATTGAATAGTAGGTGTAGATGAATGTGTTCTAAAATAACTTAAAGATATATCCAAGGGAAATATATGATGATTCAGATGTAGGTCTTTATCAAAAATTTGTATATCATAATGCATAGATAAATCCGTGGGGTCCTTTAAGGAAAGGTGAGTATAATATGTGTGAAGTAATAAATCACCATGAGAAAATAAAGAGATATCACTGTGCAAATCAATTAATATTATCAATTTATTATGAACCACAAAATAAGATGGAAGGACTAACAATTTCTTGTGAGTGTGAAAACAATGTATCACGTACATGCACCAAGTACTAGTGAAACAAGAAGTCAACCCATCATAAAACACATCACTAAGGTTATCATCGTAGATAGTTAATCCCAAATTGACAAGTGTATCACTAGGAACGGAAAAAGATGCATCATCACCATATGTAACATAAGTTAGAAAAATTATATTTATCAAGCACATAACAGTAAATTCCTTAAGAAATAGTTCAACAGGAGAGGCACCTAGAGGAGAATCCATAGATGTAAGAGAAAAAATATCACACTTGCTATATATTACATCACATGAGCCAAGATCCTTAATTGTGTGAAGTGCATATAGGGATGAATTAATAGGTAGGTATTAATGATATACCACAAAAGATACCTCATTATAAATCATTCAGATATAAAAGGTGTTCTTGGTGAGGAAGGGAAGAGGATATCCATGATAAAAAAACGTGTAAATTATTTTTAGATTCAAAAATAAAAAATTATCAATTCTATATGAAATATGAAAATCAAACCCTAGTAAGATAAGCATCGATGAAAAAAGGACACATGTTTAACAAAATCTCAAAAACTCTTGAAAGAAAAATGATGTAACAATGTAAAATTGATGAACTAAAATGATGTAAAAAATATTTAGATGTGAATATCAAATATGTGAATATTGATATGCAAGATCTATTAAATATGAAAAAAAAGCTATAGAAAAAAGACTAGAAGGTTTGGAGATGAAATCCTTGTAAGCTAGCTAGCTATCTAACCTAGGGATAATTTTAGAAAACTAAAATAAATGGTAAGATGTACGTTCAATTGAGAGTCAGGTTTCAAATCAATTTCTTCTCTGCACTTTCGGAAATGTTAACTTTTTTCCAGCCAGTGTTATAGTATTCTCTTAACAATTGAACTCTAGACAAATCTTGACATGGACGTACTCCAACATTAACCAGTAGATATTTACAGAGTTAAGTTGCTTTTCTTAACATGTTTCGGTGCCTCGTAACAGTAAATCAACACAAAAAGTAGTTCTTCTCCCTTCTTGTAATTAAAACCAATCTAACTCTAGAGAACAAGCGAACACATACAAAATTACAAATGAAAAAATCAAGCAGCCAACGTAGGAAATATTATTACTTTGAGGCAGGAAATGGAGAACTACTTTTACTTGAGTTTGTGAGATCAGATGCTTTTGTACTCTCCTTCAAATGCCTCCGAAAAACCCAAAAGCTATTGCATTGATAGATTTAGGAAGCCTTTGAAGGAGAGTTAAAAGCACCTCCCTCATATTTCTTCTCTTCTAAACCGATTCAAACAAAGGGTGAGCCACATGAGTGCTATGTACAGATGGTAAGTCAGAAGAGCATTTTATAGCAATAACAACCGAAATTCCATTTCTAAATGTCATCTGGAATATTGACAATTTAACCCGTCAAAAAGAATATTAGCACAAATTTGTCAAAAGATAATATGTTTGGATGCCCACTTTAGCAACTATGATTAAAGTGGAAGACAAATTTAGCTGCAGATTCGTCACTCGATTGACATATGTCATATACCCACTTGAGTTGTTCAATCAGATTTTCTTTATGTCAGTTCTAGGCAAGAAACCACTTTATACTTAGGGAAGAAACCTTCAAAGATAGTTCAAAAGAAGTGGAAAAATAAAACCATGTGCAGAAGAAAGAGTAAACTTTTGTTGGTTTAAGCAAAAATTCAAGAACGACATGTTATCCTTGGATGATGAGAAATGGCGCGTATTTACCAAAGCTAGTGTACTGCTTTTAACGAGTTTGCAGTCAATGTTTACTTTTAGTAAAGCTGTAAACATAACACCTTTAATTTTTCAAAATAATTTTTACAATGAAAATATTCAAAAGACATTTCTCAATGATTTCTTAGAGTAAAGTAAAGGAACGGGTAGGCCTTCCAAACAAAAAAAAACTTAAAGACGTAGAACCATATTTCTGTTGTCGACATATAGCTTAAGTGAATAAGTAGGGACATAATTTATATGGTGATGCTCATATCTCATTTAACAAATCTAGAGGTTTATCATTTATTTTTAAACGTTTTTAATTATCTTCATTCAAAATATTATTGTTAAAATTGATTTTATATAAATTAAAATAAAATATTCTTGGAAATAAATTAGTTCAAATCTTTAGAATCCAAAATGTTGTTAATATTTTGAGTTTGACGGTTTAACAAGTATGAGTAATAAAAATAAAAATCAACCTGAAATTCAAAAATAGCAATATGAAAATTTTGAATCCTTTGTTTCAAAAGATAAATTGTTTATGAGAATAATAGGAAGATAAGAAAAGAAAAAATCTAATACATATAGGAAATAGATCTCGAAAGCTCAAGCAGGAAGGTGAAGAGAAAAAGATCCCAAAATTCTTGGATAGATTATAGAAGAATTAGAAGTCTCTCAATCGCTCTTCTTAATATATGCTGATTAAATGTATATGCTAGAATGCTAGGAGACTTGAATCACTTAATAAAGAAGATATTTTGAAACATTTCAACAATTGTAAGAAGATTTAGATTTCTTTCTTCTCTAGAAAATAAAGATGTAAAGTTTCAAATGAACATTGTCTTAAGCTTTTTTCAAAATTATTTTTAATTTTACTTTTAATCATACTAAGAGTAAAGATGTCACATCCCCACTAAAAAATAATTTCATAATTTAATTTAAGTTTTTTGAAATGTAATTATAATTTTAGAAAAATAAAACTTACATATTTTTATTGTTTTTGATAAAAGGGTAAAATGAGTTTTATAGGGAACCGAAACCACAATGTTTACAAAACAAAAAAAAGGACACCAAAGTCCAACCAAAAAGACCAGCTGCCTGAGAAAAGATTAGCAACAACAAAGTAAGCACCAAAAAAACCCCAGCCGTTAATTAAGAGTTTTGAGGAAAGACTCCGTCTCTGCCTCTAGATTCTGCATATCATTGACACCCTTTTTAAAAGTTTGAATCATATTCGAAGTAGGGGGGACCTTGCGCTTCAGATTGGCTCTGGGTCTTCTAGAAATTCCCAAATCCGTCTCCTGGATTTTGTCCTCTGTTTCCTCTAGATCCACCACCAAAGAAACCTGATGGGTTTTATTTAGCTTTTCAGTCATCGCGTTAATGATAATTGCATTATGTCTTGCTATACGGTTGTTTTGCTCAGCAACAGTTTTGATGGTATTCCTTATGTTCTCAACCTTGGAATCAATATTTCTATTACTGTGATCCATATCTTTCTTTTCAATCTCAGCAATCTTTGCACCCATCTCTTCAATCTTGCTTTGCAAGGCCCAATTTTTTATTTTCAACTCATTAATTTCAATGAAAGTCTATTCCAAGAGTTTGAAGTGGGACTCAGAATTGGTTTTGGCTAGGTTCAAAATATGCAAAGAGGGCTCTTTTCCAGTATTAGGACAAGTTTTCTCAGGGTTAGGAATAACAGGGGAGTAATCATTAATGTGTTTATCCGACAAAGGATCAATGCAAAGATTAGTTTCGTTGGCATCAGACTACTCTGACTCAGAGGATTCTTCAGAATAGGAAACAAGGCTTTTGGCCTGATGTTTCTTGTCAATAGAGTTGTTCTTAAGGGAGGGGCTATCAGGCTCAAGCTCAACGCGGGTTTTACCAAAATTCCCAGAAGGGGCAGCGTGCAAGCTAAGGACTTTTCTAGCCGGACTAGAGTTTGGTAGATACACTGAACCACTGGGCTCAGTGTCATCACTCTCAGAATCAGGGATAGTTTCCAGAATAGCGGGAGTAAGCATATAGAAATGTTCCATAATCAACCTAATTAACCCAGTGTGCAGAATGGGGAATCTTTTAGGGTTTTTTTTATTATCCTCCAAGCTTTTCTTCAAGGAACAGAAAACATAATAGGGGAGAGAGACCCTAACCTTGTAACGAGAGTGATTGAGAAGAGCATAGTGGTAGCCATAGACTCTGGTGAAGCGCCCATCCACCGTAATGTACTCCATGATGACCTGCGAAACCTTTCTCCAAATATCCTTTATGGAGTCACCATCGAAGTGGCTATTTGCAATTTTAACCAAACTTAGCCTTTCTTTGTCCTTTTCAGGAAATCTGATCACAACTTCATCGGAAAAAGCCCTATCCCTAAAGAACTTCTTCCCTTCAGTAGATAATCCCATGAAATCAACAATAAGATTTTCGCTAAGCTCCACATTTCTACCAAACAGGGTCAAGTTTCCATTATTCCAATTTTCAACAAAGAGATTTGTAGCCTCCTGGTTAGATCCATGAAGCTTCTCCAGGAAAGGAAGCAACCCTCCGCTTTTAACCTTACTCCAAGCCTTGGCATTTTTCATGTGTGTATCATAGCTATCTGGCTCAATTCACTTTCTGTCTCCTCCCATTTTGGCCGACATAGTGGGGTAGATCCAAACGAAAGCTTTACTAAAATTGGCCCCACCAAATCTAAGAACCCACAAAGTGTGCAGAGTTTTCTTGCAAATTAAACCGGTGGGCTTGGTACCATACACTCTAATGATTATGATGTGAAAGATCCAAACTGTCCTCATTAAAGGGATAAAACATCGCTTTTCCATGTGATTTATCATAATTTAATAGGGCACATACATTAGAGTTTAGATCACTAGTATTAAACCAGGTACGCACATCTTTACTCCTAACTCCTTTGTTAGTGAAAAAATCCTTAATAGCATTGGCTTCTCTATAAGCATGTGATATTTTAACTTTTTCAAATTTAGCCAAAGTCAGTATGGCATCCTCAACCCACGATTTAATGGTCCATGAGGGGGGAGACTTGCCATAGAGGCAGTCAATTATGTTTTTGGAATCTCCTTCAAGCCAAAGATTTTTAATATTAAGACTTTGGGCTAAATTTATGATGTGAAAAGCACCAGCAGCCTCTGCCAGATGATTAGTTTGAGAGCCAAGAGGAGAGGTAATCACCCCAATGAAATTGTCAAAGGAATCCCTTATAACTCCACCACAACCCGCCGTGCCCGGATTGCCTTTAGCCGCACCATTAAAGTTAGCTTTGATCCAACTGTTTGGCGGAAAAGACTAGCAAACACCCTCTTTGTCCTTCTTGGCCTTCATTATAGTTCTAGACAAATCTAGACTTATGTTCTAATCCTTAGCAATAGTTAAGTCATAGAGCGAATGCTCCACTTTCATGGGCATGTTGTCCTTATGAGCCAAGGTATTAAAATTTTCCTTCAAGGATCTGACAATTTTATCAAAGACAATATCCACAGAGGTTTCTTTGCCCCTATAAATTCTATTGTTGCATTCTTTCCAAAGGCCCCAAGCAACATGAGGGAAGGATAAATCCCCAAAAAGCTTGAGCATAGGATTTCTTGTCGGGGCTTTCCACTGAGTGAATAAATCTTTATTGGATGAAGGGAAAACCCAAGGAAGGTGCCATAACCTGATGATTTTTTCCCAGATAGAAGCAACAAATGAACAGTGAAGGAATAAATGATGCACAGATTCAGCCTCCATCTTACAAAGAAAACATCTATTAGGAATTTGAAATCCACATTTACACAAGTTATCAATCGTGAGCACCTTGTTTTGGACAAGGATCCAGAAGAAGATATTAATTTTAGGTATCAAGTGTTTGAACTAAGCTTTAGACTAGAAGAGAGGATGGTCCAGAGAAGAAGTAATCCTGGAAAAAGCACATGACACTTTAAAATTGCTAGAGGGTTCATCTACACAAACCGCCCGATCGTCCAGCTGCTCAGAACTAAGTCTAATAGCCATTAGAGAAGACTAGATAGGAACACTGCGCAAGTCCACCCATTTACCATTCGCTTTGTAATTTTTCACATAAGTTCCAAACCATTCCTTACAAATCTTTGCCCATTCACTAAAGGAATTGATTTTTATAATGGGCTCCTTAAAAAGCCATCTATCCTCCCAGAATCTAGTGTGATTTCCGTTTCTCACTTGCCATCCAATACCATCGTCCAAAATCTTTTTACTATTGATTATATTATTCTAGCATGTAGACCCTCTGGGAAGAAGGTGGGGGTTATTCTTTATAATGGAAGAGCAATTGTTTCCTAAATATTTGCTAGCCAGAATATCAATCCACTCCCTAGAAGAAGAGGATATTCTCCATATTTGTTTAGCTAAGAGGATTTTATTGGCAGTTTTGATTCTTCTTAAACCAAGTCCTCCAGCCTTTTTAGGTCTACAAACCAGATTCTAGCCAATTAAGGGAAGTCTTTTTTTTCCTCGAGACCCGACCAAAGAAATATTTTTTGAATTTTTTCAACGACATCAACAAATTTAGTAGGAATCTTAAATAGGCTTAGGGCATAGATAGGTAGATTCTGGAGAGAGGCTTTGAGGAGCTGAAGTTTCCCGGCTTGACTTAGCAGGGCTCCTTTCTAGCCCACAAGCTTCTTTCTAGATCTTTCAACCAATGAGATCCAGAAAGACTCAAGAGGTTTCAAGCTTAATGGAAGACCAAAGTAGGTGGCAGGAAAGGAATCCACCCTGCAACCCAAAATTCTGGCAATTTTGGCTTGTCTATGATCCAGAGTTTTGAAGAAGAACATAAAACTTTTTTGATTGTTGATCAACTGTCCTGAAGCTCTCCCATACTTGTCAAGCAACTATTTTATAGGTTTTCCTTCAGACACCATTGCTTGGCCCATAAGCATAGTGTCATCAATGAATTGTTGATGGGAACACACCAGATTGCCCGAGGAAGGTTTGAGACCAGAAAGGAATTTAAAGTCGACCAAATTTTTTAGATTCCTGTCTAAACTTTCAGCCATAATAGTGAATAAAATAGGAGAGATAGGATCATCCTGCCTTAGGCCTCTGGTGCTTTGAAAAAAGGAGGTGGGGGATTCGTTGACCATAATCGATATAGAAATTGTGGACACAAGTTGTTCCACCAATTGGATAACCCTATTACAAATACCAAAAGCCTTTAAGATTTTAAATAAGAAAATCCAGTCAACTCTATCATAGGCTTTTGAGATATCAAGCTTTAATAAGAAGCCTTCAGTCTTCGACTCAACTAAGGAGTGAATATTCTCATGTACCGTAATAATAGAGTCAAGAATTTGTCTACCAGGGACAAAGCCATTCTGTTAAGGAGAAATCAAGGAAGGCAAAAAAGTTAAAAATCTTGAGGTTAAGACCTTAGAGTTAATTTTATATAAAGAATTACAGAGACTTATAGGCCTAAAAGCCTCAAAATTATTAGCTCCAGGTTTCTTGGGGATAAGAACCAAGAAAGTAGCATTTAATTCTTTTAGAAGACTTTTGGATCCAAAAAATTCCTTAACAGCATTGACCACATCTTCTTGAACAATCTCCCAGAGCCATTGAAAGAAAAATAAAGGGAAACCATCAGGACCCAGAGCTTTAGTCTCGTCAAAGGAAAAGACAGCCCGCTTGACTTCCTCATTGGTGGGGATAGCTGTTAGAAAAGAGTTGTTTTCCTGGTTGATAATTCTTGGTATAGCTTCAACTAACTGATCTTGCTCATTTTGGTTTATTTCATACTTGCCGAGAGAAGATGTTTAAAGAAGGATTTCGCCTGCTTTCCAATATCCTCTTCCTCCTCATACCTGGTTCCGTTCACTTCTATTTGAGATATTCTGTTTACAACTCTATGTTTTGATGCCGATAAATGGAAGTACCTATTGTTTCTGTCTCTTGCAGACAGCCAAAGAGCTCTAGATCTTTGTCTCTAGAACTCCTCCTCCTTTCCAATAATGTCATGCATCTTCGTAAGGAGCTCATTCTCTTTTTCCTTAGTGTCATTCAAGTAACCCTCCTTCTATATTTTAAATTGAACTTCTCCCAAATCCATCTATAGATCAAACTTATTCCTAAAGATGTTCCCAAAAGATTCCTTTTTCCACTTGTTTAAATTACATTTCACTTCCCTTAACTTCTTAGCAATTTTGAACATTGCAGTTCCTTGAATTCTTATATTCCACCATTTCCTTATTTCCTCTTTAAGAGCAGGATGAGAAATCCACATTTTTTCAAAATCTGAAAGGAGTGTTCTTCTTTTTCATTGGATTCGTAGTGAAAGTGATAGGAAAATGATCAGAACCAATTCTTGTAAGAGCTTTAAGGGAGCAGTAATAATCAAAATATCAATGATTGGAGATCAAAGATCTATCTAATCTAACCTGCATAAGATCCATCCCCTTTCTACGATTAGACTAGGTAAAGGAAGCACCATGTAGATCTAGATCAATCAACCCTTGATTGTCAATGAAATTCTGAAGATCCTCTTTACTTTCCAAATTGATTTGGGATCCCCCAAATTTTTCTCCATTAATTAGGGGTGTGTTAAAATCCCCCATAACAATCCAAGCTTCTTTATCAAAAATCCTCCTAAAGGCAACTAATTCCAACCAAAAATATTTTCTCATTCCTTTTCCATTAGGAGCATATATATTCACTTGAGTCCAACTAAAGTTATCTCTTATATGTGTAAATCTAGTGGTTATATGATTCGTACCTTCCAATATCGAATCTCCTTTAATAGTGTGGCTATTCCAGAAAGTCACAATGCCTCCAGAAGAACCATTCGAATTATTTCCCTGGTTACTGTAATTCTGGAAGAGTTTCATCTTTTCAATTTTCTCCTTTGATATTTTAGTTTCCTGGATTAAAAGAATATCCGGCTTGTGATCTCTAAAAAAATTGTGAAGAACATCCTGCTTGTGGGGGCTAGTGAGTCCCCTGATATTCCATGACATAATCTTCATTAGATACCAGGGGAGTTAAGACATTCTGGGATGGTTTTCTGAGATCCATTCGCAATATCCTAAAAACTATTCAGCTCTCTTTTCTTTTTCAAAGACTTTTTACCTCTTGAGTTCTTTACTGCTCCACAATCTGCCTTGACTTTTGATCTGGTAGAAATGCCACTTGGGGTCTTCCATTGTTTGTTTTTTTTTGTCTTCTTCTTTGATACATTCTCCTCTTTATCAGTCTCATCTTGGCTATCTGTCTCTCTACTAGACTCCCAATCCTTTTCAGTTGGTATTCTTTGTTCCCAAGGTAAGGTGTCCAAGTTATCCTTCTCTTGACATGACATATTTTTATTGTTAAAAAGTATTAAAGATTGATTTTAAAATATTCTTTTAAATGAGATCACTAGAACAAGTGGATAAATTAAAATATTAAAATAAAAAGAAAGGAAATTCTAGAGACTTTTTCTAGAAAGATAAAATTAGTAAACAAGTGATTAGGAAAAGATCTAGACTTAGAGGAAAATAATGCATTATTGCCAAATACCCCTTTGAAATTTTAACACTTGGTATTTATTTTTAGGTAGAGGAAAAAACTCTCTTGGTTTCAAAATGAGAGGACAAAAACCATCATATCCAATAAAGTTGATTCCATTTAGAGATTGCATTTGTCTAAAATGTTAAATTTTAGGAACATTTTAAAGATTTTTGAATCTATATAGAAGTTCAAAGAATTTTCAAAATTTAGTTGCTTTGTGGTTTTTAGGTTTAGTCAATTAATTTTTTGGAATTTTAAAAATATTCTTTTTTGATATTCAGAATTATGTTTTTTATCAATTGTTATTTAATCTCAAATATTAGTTTTTGTTTCAAATTGATGGTATGTATTTATATATTGATACGAATTATACATTTTGAATATCATTAATTTTATAATATACCAATCATACTAAAAATGAATTCATTTATAAAAAATGGACACTATACATTATTGATAGGAGCTAGATCAATTATTTATCCTAGTCATAATAATGATATGTATTTTGATGGAATTAGTATTAATTAGTTGTTGGCCTTGCAAGATGGGTTGTAAATTTTAAAGGAGATTGATTGTTCTTAAATTTCTACCATACCATATACATTATCTTCAATTTTTAAATAATGAGAAAAAATTTAAATATTTTACATACAGCTAATAATAGAGTTTTTTTAAATAATGATAAAATATTAGTTTCCTAATTCATAATTATGTGGCGATAAATTATATCGAGTGGGTCACATTCCCCAATATTTTTGTATTGCAAATGGACTCTTATATTGTCTAATATTTTATTACTTGATACTAAAATCTTCCCTATTGGGAGTAATTGCAGAAATAGCCAATTATTGAAAATAAAAAAGATTATGTTTCCTTCTTGTGGTAATTATCCTAAAGATAATGCATGCGGAAAGGAAATCATAACTAATCAAGTACTTCTTGGGTCATTATACAACCTTGTTATAGGTTGCACTACTATTGTAAGTCTTACTATTATGAAAAATTATATTTTAGAGTAGTTGGGTAAACATAAATTGTATAATTTGATTCAATTCTAATTGTTATTTTTAACTATTCTATTTTTTCATTGTTTGGTGTTTGATTCTAGAAATAAAATTATACTTAACTTGGTATTCCATATCAATATTTAAGTTGAATTTCAATGTTTATTAGTATTATCACATTGACTTGGTAATTTCAGTAATGATACTCTAGTTAGAAGGTTTGTATTAGCCATATGTTTCGATTTTTCTTCTATAGCTAGCCAATTATTTTGGATATTTCTCTTTCATGCATTGCATAGTTTAAATTTTAATTTTTTTTAGGAAATATCTACGTCTATATCGTTTGACAAATATTTGACATAATTATTAAATTTAAAAATAAAATAATATTAATTACTTATCATTCAAAATTTTAAGTGTTTGCTTGTTTCACTATCAAATTAGCTTTAAATTGTAATTCTATATGACAATGCCACCATGACATGGTACATTTTTTAAATATTATAGGTTTCATACATTATATAACTATCCAACTTGGTTCTAGTAAGTTATTATCTCAATCAACATATGATCCCACCTTGGTCGAATCAAGATCTAGGTGATCAAAAAGTGTGTAAAATTTTATTTCATCAAATGTTTATAAGAATTTTAGAAAAATGGTTTAGGGGAAATTGTACTGGTATTAAGGCCAAGTTCTTGCTAGCCTTTTCAAAATGATAATCATTTGTTACATAGTTTATCACATGTTTAGTAATAGTGAATTTTTATGCATGAAAATAAAATGAAGAAATTTTAAGAATCCTTATTATAAATGTTACATAATTTGTAAGGTATGAAATTGAATAAGTTTACTAGTTTAGTAAAATAAGAGGATAGAGTAGCATAAGAATTTATAAAGAGATCAAATTTCAAATATCAATTATTTGAATAGTTTTCTAAAGATTTTAAATCTCTAAATTCATTTAGATAGAAGGATCATACTTAAAAAAGATGGTTAGAAGAGTAGTATGACAAAGATGAGTGAAATATCCCTAATTTTTATGATTATGATAAAATTAAATTAATCAAAAAATATATCATCACTTTGATAAATAGTTGATAAGTTCATAACATAATGCTAAAGAATATTCCAAGGAAAAAACTAAAATAATTATTCTTTAAGGAATAAAATTTAGAGATGCAAGAAATTAAGAGGACAAAATGGTTGAATGAATCCCCCATATAGGTAGAATATGGGGATCCTAGACTACAAAATCATATTTTACTGACTTTAGAAATTGCATCCTACCATGCAACTCATGAGACACCATCACCTATGAAATACATAATTAAAAAATATTTACCTATTCAAAACAAACCCATCAATCCTCCAAATATTGAGTATGTGACATGAGCACACTTGGACCATCCTTGTAATTTTGTTGAAAATGATGATTTTCAAAATGAATCTATTGAGAAGGACTCTTTTGAGTAGCATGATAGTTTCTCAATATTACCAAAATATTTAGATCAACAATTGGTGGTAATAAATTTAGTTATATTCATGATTATAGTTCAACGAATGAAATTAATTATACTAGTATATAATTCATTCTTCATACAATATCATTTAAAAAATATTTTAACAATAGAAAGAATCACGAGGAGATTAAAAATGTTCAAGTATGTTTTTCGATAATAGTATGAGATATACATGATGTTTCAAGATACAAAAGTGTTAGAGTTTGCAATATGTTGAATAACTTCATTATTGATAATTATATCGTCCCATATGTTGGTTCCCAAAATACTTTCTCAGACTTATAGAGGTATCAATCTAGTTCAAATCCATGAATATTTCATTCTTGAATATGCATAAAATAATTCATCAATAAAGAGAAATTTATAATAGACCAATTGTCGAGACTAGATAAGCTCTCCTTCACTTTGGTCTCAACTAATTGTGTGAAGGTGTTCTTGGAGGTAATATTTAATTTTTTTTAAGAAATACATAATATATTACATTGTAAATAAACTATAGTAGTATCTAAATATATCATTTGAAACTAGATTGTGTGATTAGTTCAAAATATTAACCTCTTTATATAATTTATATTAAACTAATATGGATATGCAAGACATGATTCATGAAGATAAAAAAATACCAAGGCTTACTGTAGATATTTTCCTTGATATAAAACTAAAATTTGAAATTCATATGAATTTGTATAGGAGAAAATTTGTACCCCTTATGTAAACTCCCCTTTCACATCCCTTCACCTTAGAAAATCAAACCTGAATGAAAAATTCCACATCACCCACTTGCCTTCCATCCACTTAGTGTTTGCCCTACATTTTGGTTGGGGAATATTTGTTGGGGACGTGAGCGCGGTGCATGGATATCTACATGGTGTACTTCCATCCTTGATAGATTCTTGCCTTTGGTGTCTACAGGGACGTTACAATCTCCATTGGGAATGAATCGTGCTGCCTCTACATTGACCAACCAACCTGAAAATGGCTCTTTTCATCCCATTTTGATCTTCAAATGCATCCTTTCACATTCAATTGGAGCTTCTACAATATTTTCAACAATCTATCTCATTCAAATTCACTCTCTTAGCATTTTTTGTACAACTCCATTGAGCATTACAATAGCTTGTTACTCCATCAACCTTATTTTTGTAAGTGTTGTGCTACCATAGAAGCTTCCAGATTGGAGTCTCTCAAGACCTCCCTTCGTTACTATTGTAGTCATATCGACATTTACAATATCATTGTCTTGCATTCTCCCTTTATTGGCCTTGAGTGACTTTGGGTGGAGGTGGTATTACTTCACTCTCCTTTTCCTATTGTGGTTTTTTAGAGTAGAATTGTATCTTTTGTAGTGTTCTATATTCTTCTTTGCTTTATCTAACTTTATACTTAGTGGATTTGCTAGTTGTCTATCGAGGTGGAAACACCAAAGCAAGGGTTTGACTAAGGAAAACCCCTATACAACAAAATATTTTTCCCTCTCTTAGCTATGTGTAGGAAAATTTATTCATGGAGCTCATTGGTGAACTCGCGCTTCAGTGAGTTGATATTAATCACCCTTATCTTCATGTACCTTCTTTATCATTTACATAGCTATTTCTCATATTTCATTATTTTGTTTATTTTGTTAAAATTAGTCAACTAGACAGTTAGTAGGTTTTCTTGTTTTCTATATTGTATTTTAGGTTTTCTAGTCATATGAACACTAGCATGCCAGAGAGACACCAATGCGACACACTATTGTCTGAGGCTCATGCTACCATCGTTAGATAGAGAGTTGTCTGAGGTGCAATTTGGACTCCAGAGACCGGCTCATCTAGCCCCATTTAGGTTTTTGGATCTATAGAGTGACATAAGCACTTGAGAGTGCTCTTCATTCTTGATTCTTGTCTTAGACACCCATAAGCTTGAGGTAAGATAGAGAAACCCTTTGCTCTTGAATCTCCATGACCTAGATTCTTGGTGTGCTCGGACCCCCTACCTTACAGAATCTTATTTCTTATCCTACACTAATATATAAAGATACTATTTATTTTAATGTGTATGGAGGGTCAAAAATGTTTAGGACATTCCTTATATTAAGTTATAAAGTTGTAATAAGCCAAATAAATAGCACATAGAAATAATAAAGGACATGTGATAATAATAATAAGAAATTATGAATAACTACTCTATAAACTTCTATAAATCCACATGCAATAATAAAAATACGATTACACTTGATGACCTACAATGTGTTAATTTCTTACAAAACTTATCAAGTTTTTGTTACATTCACATTAGCAAATATGGTGAGATAAAACCTAAGCTGGGATGAAATTATCACTCTCCTTCACTTAAAAATATTTCTAAAGATCTACAACTAACCAATAATATATCCATACACAAAAATATACTAAAAATATATATATCTTCATTATTTACAAACTAGTCTACTCTAATGTTTATTTAGACATGCAATGATTAAAACCCTAGATCTTGTTCCACATTATATTATACAAAAGATGATAAATAATTGACCTTTGTTTTGAAAATAAAACTATTATATATAGCACTATATCTATTTTGTAAATAAAATAGGAAATGTTCTCATGATTATATGTTCTTAATGTTCTGGTGTGGTGTAGAGCTCATATAAACTTATTCAAGAAAAATCATAACTAGCACCTTAAAAGAGGTATGTTATTTTTCATAATTTATTACTTGAAGCTACATGTGAATGTGCCCTTAACATTAGAGAATTATATTTAGGTAGGAAATCAATTATATAGTATTTGTTCTATCAAATTTTATTATTAATAGCACTTTGGTTTGTGTAAGATGGTAGGTGGGAATAGATAGTACAAAATGTGAGAGTTTTTAGTTTTAAGAATACAGTATTGGGTAAACCATGCTTGATACCAATAACAGGTAGTTAATTCCATACATTCATCACTAACTCTAATAAGATGCATAAAATAAGTATTTGGGGACTAAAGGAAGCAAGGAATTCATGCCTTAAGACATTCAAATAGGATAAATGTAAACCAATGATCTTGATGGGAATATAGAGGTAATCTTGATGACATAGTCAGGGGTAGCCAAAAATCCAATTCTAATAGGTAACTTACCATTAAATCATGTACAAATCTTAGCATATGATAGGAATATGGAGGTGATCAAGAAATTTTTTATACAAATATTGACTAAAGGAGACCCTTTAGGAACAATATTAGACTAGTTACCTATTTTAGCATTGTAAATTGTGACCCATGACAATTTCACACTATTTTTTGCTCCCCATTAAGTGCATGAACCTAATTGTACACCTAATTTCCTAAATTATGCATTTCATAGTCCATTTGAAAAATTATCAATAAAAACCATGTGGAAAACCAATGCAAACATTTAATATTTTTCTCTCGACACTTCACATCTTGCAAACTAGGGTTAGGACTAAGTCACCCTAAGCAACTTGGTCCCCCTAATTTTCCTCCAAATTTTAATATGTTGAGGAAAAAATTATTTTATTTGAAATAAAAACGTCAAATTTTGGCTATTGAGATTTATTTTTTGGTAAAATAGATTAATTACATATAAATACCTAGTCACTTCACCATCTAAAAACTAGGTGGAAATTATTAGAAAATTTTATGATCAAGCAATTGTCAAGAAATACAAGAGCAACCAAGAGAATATTTATTGCAGCAATTCAATATCATAGCATCATGTCAAAGTGTATGTTAGTTTGTTCATGTTTATGCTATCATATTGTTTGTGAGATCTAACCCTTGTAAGTCTTCAAGAAAATCAAGCAAGAAACAATCAAGCCTTGAGGAGAAGTGTATGAATTTAGTGCTTGAAGGAATCCATTTTTAAGTGATGAGTTGTAGTCCATTGTTGATGCATCATTCATTTATAATTAAGCCTATATCCCTCAAAAGGATAAGCTCTCTTTCATTGACATTTACATTGTGGAGGTGTTTACATTGTGGAGGTGGAAACACCATCACAAGGTTTGACTGAGGCAAGCCCCTATGGAACAACCCTTCCTCTCTATTTGAATGTACATATTTTAGATCTGAAGAAGATTTGGAGAATTTTGAAGGTCAATGATTCATTGTTGCATTCAAACCCTACACCTTAAAAAAATATAGAAAGTCAGTTATCTCAACACTTGATGAAGATCCAACAATGCAACAACTAGAAAAATAAGGCTCTCATCTAGTTCTAGAATACCATGAAGTTAGATTCAATATTCCTCAACTAGAACATAGTCACCCAAGGTGACTGGATCCTCAAAAAATAGCTTGAGCTTGATATCATAGATGTACAATAGTCTACTCAGTCTATTTTTGAAGTCTAAATTCCTTTGTGACATTTTAGTTTTGTTGTATTTACATTAGAATAGGTATTTGCATCATTAGCCTAGTGAAATAATTGCATTTCATTCCAAAATACATTCTAAATTTACTCAAGGGAAGGTTGGCTCACCCTTCAACTTGTGATTTTGTATCATACCTTGTCGAAATTCATCAAACCCTCACAACCTCCAATCACATTCTAAACAAAATGAAGGAAAACGTGCCTAAAACCCTAGGATCCAAATCCTAGGTCCTTCCTCCACACACCATCCATCATCCATTTCCCTTTTTCTCTGTTTCACCTATGAGGGTTAAAATAAGGTCAAAATAAATAAGAGTATCAAGAATAAAAAAATATTTGGCATTGTCATATTGATCCCCAACATTTGCTCAAGCTAAGGATGTGTCTCTTAAAAGAACAATAATAATACAAATATTAGATATTAGACCACAAAAGGGAACTAACAAAGAGGATATTGGGATAAACATACTTCATATTGACCAACAAGTGTCAAGATTTCCCAAAGACAAAAACATAACAATGAAAACAATATGTATATAGAAGAATTATTACTTAAAATAATTTTTTTTCTAATTCATACTTTCATAAACTAATAGCTTCAAATGGTACCAATTTAAATTATTGAAGTTGCACAAACTATATTTATTCTTATCAATAATTCCATATGCCCATGCCACAAGTTATACTCTTCTCCATTGTGAATAATTAAGCAATAAACAATTAATATATTTTCATAATATAATATTGTGTATTATTTCATACCTTTAGATTTATAGGTCAAGAATGATTTATTGATCATCATTGATTTTAGCGGTAAATTTTGTGTTCTTGAAGAATAAAATAGTATCCTTGTACCCTAGAACATCTTTGAGGTGATAAAAGATAAATGCATACTTAAAATTTATCTCATTGATTTCCACTACATCTAAGATTACATCTTCCCTTGTAGGGACGTCAAAATCATGCAATAGGATATGTACTAGAGAAACAAAGCTAATTGGCATATCAAATTATTCTTGAAAAAATACGTAAAGTCAACTTCTACAAATAGCTCCTTGAAATGTTATTCTTTTCACTTTATAACACCACCTCTTTTCTTGCATAACCCATTAATTAAAATTGATCTAATATATCCTATATAAGTTAACATTCTTTAAAACAAAATTTTTTAGTTGTATTCCCCCTTTCCAATCTGCAATAAAAAACACATTTTGTAGATGTTTCAAAAACAAATAGGGTTCACCAAAATGAATTGATCAAGATGATGAACCACTAATTTTTTGTATGAAAAATACAATTATGTATATGATATGATGCAAATAAAAATCATAAAATAATCCTAACTATTATAGAAAGAATAAGGGAAGTTTTGAGAGGCTGAAACAATGTGTACCTTGTTGAAAAATTGCTCTTTTTAGGTCACTGAGCACTCATTTTCCCCAAGTGGTGAATGGGTCCCTGTTATGGTTTCTAAAAACTAACTTCTAGGTTATGTTCCTTGATGTTTTCACTTTCGCCTCCTCACTTCTCAACTCCTGAAAATATTAAAAAAAAATAGTATCCTTCTTTTCATGTTCTTGCAATATGGATGATAACTTTGCAACTCTACAAATTTGGAAATTTTTCTTAAATATTGTTCTACACTTGATCTCCAACCTAAAATCTTGCAAACACGCATCCAAGGGGGGAAAATTTGTTTATTTCTTAGAGGATAGGGATTTTCCTTGGTCAAACCCCATTTAGGTAATTAAACCTTATGATGAAACAATAAAATAAGGAAATTAAACATGAACATGAGTAATAATACCTTGGATGATGTTTCAAAATGCAAATCAACAAACTAACATGAAGTGTCCATGTAGAATGTAGATCTTGATCTTGAATTGGATTTGAAGCAATGCTTGCAAATGGATCTTCAATACTACATCAACACACTAGCTCAACAACATGTTTGATGCTCTATACCTTTGACATGATGGTATGACCTTGAATTTCTGCAATAAAAATTTAATAATCTTCCCTTGAATGTAGTGATAACTTTAAGAAACCCCCCTCAAAAGAAGATATAAAATCCTCATGAATCTTTCATTTTTTAGGAAAAAATATTAATTTCTATTAGTGAAGCTTTCCACCTTTTCAAAAAAAAAAAAATTTTATTGGCGATTTTTTACATCACTAAAATTTTATAGAATTTGTTGGTGAATATTGAAAAATAATAGGAAAATGCATTAATTATGATGGAAAATCTATCCATTGTAAATATTTCTCATGGAAAAGTAGGGGCCCGAGGGTGGAAATTATTGATGGGTTGAAGGGGTACACTATATACTTACTTTCCACCATTGTTTTAAAATATAATATAATGACCCTGATTGTATTATACAAGGTAAAATGTACCCATGATCTATAATTCCCATGGGGCTCAAAATTCCTTTAAGATCATTGGTCTAACAACCCTCATTATACTCTATAACATAAAGTTTACCCACAACCTATAATGCTCATGAGACCCAATATTGTGGGCCCCATGAGAATTACAGATCATGGGTACATTTTACCTTGTGGAATACAACAAGGGACATTAGATTATATTATAAATAAATGGCGAAAACTAAATATTAGAAATATGGTCCTAAAGCAACTAATAATTATGATATACTATTGGCGAATTAATATAGATTTCTACTATAATTTATAAATTTTAGGCGAATCTAATCTAATCATATATCGAATATTGTGGCAAAATTTTGAGTTAAATTTTTTAATAAAATAAATTATTTGGCGATTTAAATAATACTATAATAAAATTTTATAAAAATGTGGCAATTCAAGTCACAGTGTAGATTGAACCATTAGCCAATTTTGGATTCCCAAATTTCAACTATTAGTCAATTGGCGAATATTAGCCATTAAAAAATTAGTTCTTGAATGCTCTTGTGAATGTACTCTTGATTGCTTGAAATTCCTAAGATGAAAATATGTGAATGAACCTTATATTTATACTAAATCTAAGAATTAACCCTTAAATTCAAATAATCCAAGATGAAATCATATCTAGCATTGAAAATCATTAAAATCCTACCACAAATAAATTCAAAAAGGCGTGTCCTATGTAAGGATGACACATTCGCCAAAAGTGATGAATGGGTCCTATCACAATTTTCTAGGACGAAGCTTTGGGAAGGTGAAATAATGTTAAAACCCACCTCAAATGTTCTAAAAAATGGGGGTCCTATTTGAGGATGACTCATTCCCCCAAAGTGGCAAATGGGTCCTAGCATAGTTTTTTGTGACCCCAACTTTGCCAATTTAAATGTTATGCAATATCATTAATGGGGTTCTAGATAGATTCTTGAAAAATATAACCAATAAGGCTCAGATTTGAATTAAAGGGCTAATTAACCTCAATTAATTACTGAAGCCATAGATTAGTGTGAAAGTGTTCTAAAACACTTTACTGTTGGAAATATGAACTATAACCCAGATGAAGTTGTGCATACTTCAAACGATCACCAAGAAGAATACCATCCACATGAATAAGAAGTATTCCAACAAGAGCAAGAAAATAACTTGATCAAATGATGATCTATATTGAATTTATCTAGAATGATTTAGAAATGTACAAGAGCCTTCCTTATATATGCAAGCATAGAGGTAGTTGGATAACCAACTTGGTGACAATCATTAAAGGACTAATGCATAATTTTAAATGCATAGATAACTACATGCCTATTAATGAGATATGGTCCCACTAAATACTAGTTTCTATAATTCCACATAGGAAACTAACTCTTAAGTAAACTTATTAATGATGTTAATAGGCTGAAATAATAACTAGTTAGGAAATAACCCCATTCAAACCAACACCCCCCATAAGTGCAACTTAGGGAGTATAGTTATTATGCAAATGATGCAAAGATGGGTCCTAGCTATGAGACCATGTTAGGTACCCATGTACAAGTTAAAATGCAATCTCTTACAAATGGAGAAAATTTAGAAAACCTCATGGAATAAAACTCCTCCCCAAAAAAGAGATATAATTCAAAATCTAATGCTAATCATGTACAAGTAATGGAAGTGATATATGGAGGTCTCAATATCAATACCCCCAAGAGCTACATCCGTCACAAGAATACAATAATCAATAGCCCCCCCATAAGAGGTAAATAGAGAGACTATATAAACCCCCCACAGTATTTAATCACCTGCAAAAATGGTAAGTGTCTGAAGACAAAAAATGATCCACTGTTGAGAAGCAACTTGTCTCCCTTTTAGAAGGAACAAAAAAAGTACAAATGGAGAGATGCTTCCCATTTTCAATAGGAGTTGAAGGAAGTAAGGATGAATGTGTATGATGATGTCTTTGAAAAATACTCATGTGTTTCCTTGCTTAAGGTAGATGAAGACACCACAATCAAATCAGGTACATGCCTCATCAATGAAGAAAGTGACAAAATAGGACTATGTGGAAACTGATGTTGAACAAGATCCAAAGAATGCAATAAAATGATCCCTCCATCGAAGGAATAAATGGAGACTAAAATTCCCCCTAGAATGAAGTATCCTCAAAACCATTGAAAGAAGTCTGAAACCAAAAGAGTGTCTAGTGATGATAAACAACATGTCTGCCACTAGGAAGAATAAAATCTAATGGTGAATGTTGAAAAAACTCAAACTTCATGATGAAGTGAGAGGCAAGAAGCCTCATATATGAATCTCTAAAAAGGAATCAATTTCCTCCAAGGATGTCTCACTAAGATTAGGATACCTAATGAAGGTTGGAACTATGGAATGTGGAGACTCAAGAAAACTCTCCAAAGAAGAATCAGTATAGAGGAGAGATAACCCCTCAACCATGTCCTCCAAACCTATAGAAGTAGCCAAGTCAAAAATATCTGAAACAAATCGATCTTGTGATTCCAAGTATGAAAAATTGAATATGTCCTAATGAATAAGAATGATGGAAGCCTCAATCAATGAATCTAGATAATGAATCACTGAAGGTGAAGGTACATCAAATGTCTCTAATGAAGAAGAATTTGTAAAACCCTTGAAATCCTTATCTGAAGATTCAAAGTATTCCAAATCGGTAAGCTCTTGCATAGAAATATCATCATAGGGTATCTTGTCTGAAGAATCAAGAGGCATATGATATTTTAATTCATGATCATCAAGGAATGGTGGAGTATCAGGGTCTCCATATATCTCCTAAGTATTAGTCCAAATAATATGAGGACAATCACAATGATCAATATCTTTCAAAACATCAACAACAACATACATTACAATGACCTCTAAGATATTATATTTGTTGCAACTCCAAGAAAATTTCTGAATACCTAGATGGGGAACTATAACATACAAATGTGGCAACAATTCAGGTGTTTAAAGATGGTTTATAATGGCATCTCTCTATTTCTTATAGTTTCCCTTTTGCAACATAATTAGAGAAGGATGATATGCAATCCCCATAATGCACTATGAATGATCTCCAATATTAAAAAGACATAACCTTCAACATCAAATAAAAAATTCCAAATATGATGTCCTAGTGAAAACAGAGCCTCCAATGCAAATAAACCTTCTCCAAATTGCAGTATGTCCAGGTTATCAAGAAAATTCCACAAATTGCAAAAACTCAATAGAGAATACCTAGGGTTGGATTTGAAAAAGTGGATAGATAGAATGATAGAGCTCTAAATCACCTTCTCAATGTCATTGGAATCTCCAAAATCTGACAAAATGGTTAAAAGGTATGAGTTCAAAAGTCTAAATGGAAGCACTGACTTCTGATATCTATAATTCATACCCCATGAATTTTTTTGGAAAAATACTCTGCACGGCTGCAAAGTACACAGAATAATTTTTCTAGAGATATCTTGTTTGTGAAAATTCAATATCCTGGCAAAAAGTTATGCTCTATAAAAAAAAACTACCCAATTTGGGGGTGCAGGCTAAATAGGTGTAAAATTAAACACCTAGAGAAAACAATGATCAGCCCTTGGGTTGTAATATGACCTCGGGGTTAAATAGTTTGCAAAAAAAAATGCTCCACCTGATGGTGGTGGTGGGGTGGAGATAGGGTTGTGCACTATGGTGGCACCACTCCAAGAAAGAAGCCTATAGTTTTGTGGTGCACAACCTCAGTGCAATGGAGTGAAAAACACGACCACCAATGAACAAAGAATGTCCATAGAAATATGTGAATAGACTACGGATGGAAGAAAATAATAGATGAGATGGTGGGTGGTAAAACACATAAAATGGTAATGAACACATAGGCTGCAGATAGTTGTAAACGCCTTGACATAAGTACTTCGATAGGAACTTTGGCAAACAACTGAAGCTTTGGTGGATGGATGGGAGTGAATGCATTGATAGGAGGGCCATGACCTATCAATACTAACAAATCACTAATGAGCCTATAAATTATAGGATGAAAAAAAATCTACAAAATAAATTTCCTAGGAGCAGTACAAGTATTAGATGCATATGATGAAGGATTTTTTATATTGCCAATTTTCAATCAAAAGTCCAATATATACTTGATTTTAATACTTCAAACCCACTTTGTAAGCGAATGCCAAATCACCAATATTAAATAAACCCGCTCCAAAAAATATTTAGCCAACCACTAATATTTATACATCGATGAAAAATATTGTCACCAAATATATGACAACCAATAATTAAAAATAGACCCCAAATAATATTTTTCTGTAACTATATAGGAAAAAATCACAAATTTAAGTAATTTTTTTAAAAATAACCTCCAATGAGATAGGCCGACTAGGGGAATTATTTTTTTTCTGCAATGGAGGGGGAGATTGTTTTCTCCAAAGCTTGCACAATCCACATTTTTTCCACAATATCACTGCAAAAAACCTCTGATGGCGTCTGGTTCATGTAGTCGAATCTTGATGAATGGGTAGGTGATCTTTAGGTTTTCAAACCTTGTGAACAAAAAAGTGAAGTTAAATTTGACCCAAAGTGCACTAGAAATCAGTTGTCTCCTGTATGAGAACAACTATCCCTTTGAGAAAACCCTTCATCCTTTAACGATCTCCGTAGCTCAACTTCTCGATATGATACAATGCTGGAAATATGAACTATAACCCAGATGAAGCTATGCATACTGTGAAGAATTTTTTTCTTTTGTCTATCTTTTTTTTCGGCTTTATTTTGGTCTTCTGGGTGATCTGCACATAAGGAGTTTGTATTTCTGATAGATGCACGATGTGCCACGTGGTGGCTGCACATGTAATCATAATCACTTTCTCGTTTGTCATAAGTGGGACCATGTGTCGGTCTAGTGAATGTTTTTTTGCAGCTATTTTTTGTAGATCTAGAATTAATGGCCTTGTTGACACATCATCCCTTCCCACTATAAAGTTGAATCTTTTGGAATTATCACTTGAGGCTCATCAGAATGTGGTTTTCCTTTTAAGGGACATGAGCCGGTGCGAGTAAAGCCACTTGGGTGATCGACAAGGCTGTCACTAGACTGTATTTTTAGGACCAGAGCAATTACAAGGGCTAATCCTATTAAAATATCTAACGGCATAAATATGGTAGCTGAAAGTTGATGAGCAGGATTCCAATGATGTAATAAAAGATCTAGAGTCATATTTCCAAGCTATCAGGTTTCGACATCTGCCAGTCATTAACTTTGGATGAGGTTGGCGTTTTCTCTTCTGGGCAGCTATATATTGAAAACAACGGCATAGAGTAAGGGTTCAAGAAAAATTCCTATTCGAAATTTTTTCTTTAGTTTTCCTAGTTAGTAGAAATATTTTATTAAAAGTTCATAGAACACTGCTTCACTCTAGCATGTTATATCTATTTTATGATCAAACTATTATCGGATTGGAATCCAATATCTATTTTAAAGTTAATTTGAACCTGAAATACAAGTTATTCTGAAGAAATATCTGAAATTATGCATGATAGGGTCTTTGTTAGTATTTCTCTCTTTATATCTTCATCCAGAATAAGGCATTGTGTCTTGCTTAATTTGAATAGTTTGGTTGTCAGATTTCCATATTGTTTGTGTATATGAATAATTTATAATCTTTAGAGACTAGACTATGTCATTGGACTTCTCTTTTTTCTTTGTAAGGTTATCATTTCTTCATAATATGCTTTATTAAGAGGAAGGGTTTATATTTCTTTTGACTATTTTCTGTTAATTCTAAAACTTCTACGTTTGATTTGGATATTAATACACACTTCTTGCGAGTCGATTCAATGACTGCATCTATACTTGTATCGATCCTCTTTCATTCATTCTCCTCTCAAAAATGAAGGGAAATGGTGTTATGTGTCTCTTATATCACTCGTAGAGGGAAACTTGTGTTTTTGAAATGTTGTAAAAGCATTGGTGCATCGCCATCTTTCATTTTTTTTTGTTTGCATTTCCTTTCTCGCTTTTCCTAAACTCTGAGAAGAGTCAAATTTCTATAAAAATCCTAGAGGTATTCAGTGAGGCGGATATTGTCCCCCCACTCATTGAATTCCCCATAAGACTATCGGAGAGGCGCAAGATTTTATGATCAATAGTTATTTTTCTAGCACGCTCAATGGGACTTATTCCAAAGGCTTGATTAGAAGTTAGTAATATTTCTAGATCATACTAGAGGAAGGAAATTGGAGGTTTCATACCTAGGATCCAAACAAGAGCATAATCAAAGGGTAATTTTTCAGTACTCCTAGTTACCAACCTCGGTACGTAGGAGAAGAAGAGTCATGGGTTTTGTATCACTTGTGAGAAGTAGAAGGGTAGGGAGTAAGAGTTTGGAGTTTAGAGCCTTATCTACTCCCCCTGGAGGTCAAATTTTCTAAATAATAATACCAGTTTACCCGATATATAGGAATATTTTATCGATGGCCCATATACCCCCTCCCGCTCCTAGAAAATTTGTAATGTGGGATAGTGGTAGTCCTCTATGACCACCTACTCCACTTGATTCCTGGGCCATACCCACTAATGCCCTTAAGGCTATTCCAAATTCTTTTGGGGAGGACTTTAAAACCCCTTTCAAACACCTCCAAGATGTAGTGGAAGTATGTAGGGTGCACAATATTATGGAGGAAAATATTTCTATCAGATTGTTGGTCGTTTCCTTCAAAAAGAAGGCTCCAGACTAGTATAGATCTCTAGCTTCCAGTTCTATCACCTCCCGGGACATGATCTCCGAGAAAAAAATTTGAAACATTTTTCAAAGAAAGGAGATTGTTCCTTTCTATTACATCAATTTATTACTATCAAGAGGTCCCCACAATAAGCTATGAGTGACTTCAACACCACGTTTAACAAAACCTGGCAGAGGATTCCAACTACTACACAACCTCCACCTACCATGGTCTTCATGTTTTTTTTGAAAGCCATCAATTTGGATATTGTGGGTCTGATGACTTCCATGGGAGGAGATACTCTACCCGATGCCTATGATTTGGCAGTCCACGTAGAGAATAGTTTTATAAATGTAGGAAAGATTCCGCCATGACCTTCGATGCCTTTTTTTCTCAAAATCTCAGGCTCTCTAATTTGAGAAGAGTCTTCTCTGAACACTCTAGCGACCCAGATGATGAGCCTAGCTATACCCTAGTCTATGTATATATATCCTACCATACAACCAAGCACGTTGGCTTCCTCCTCTATAGTGGAAAAAATTAATGATATGAAGAGCCTGATGTAATCTTTCGCTAATGAGATAGTTCTCATCAAGTGGCAGCAAGTGGCTCCTCTCAAATAAGAAACCCAGACATACTAAGGAGGTAGACCCTTTTATCAACAAAATCAACAAAGTGCATATCAAGGACCTTTGGGTCGGGGAGGTCAACAAGTAGCTTCTGCCAACCAAATAGTCTTGGTTACCATGTCATTGCAAATGGTTAAGGACAACCATAACAAAGAGTTGGTACCGGGTCAAAATAACCTAGTGGATGATGAAAATGATGGTGTTTTCCTTGCAATGATAGTCATATGCCTCTGAAAATTTCCCCAAAGGAAACATGCAGCAAAGAATAGCAGAGAAAAAGAAAAAAGGTGTGAAGCCCAATACAAAAGGATATGAGTCTCTTGAGATGGAGAACGCTTGATTCAGAGCATAAATGCAAGGGATGTTTGTAGAATGAGAGTTGGACATAGCACTTGATCAGGCACTTTTCTCTTGGATGGAAGAAGAGGATGTGGATTTTGCAAATGAAGCTTTGACAACCAACGCTCCATAGATACATTCAGATTATAACACTAGATCCAATAGAAGACTCATCGGGGAATATGTTCCATAGGCTCTGCCTCATTCCCAGTCTCACTAGTCACCTTCGCATGAGAGACAACTACCCCAATCGACTGCTCTATTGATTGCTCTGTCGACTCAACAACAATAGATTCCACCAACACCAAAATAATTGCTTGATAGGACATCACACACGTTCATAATAGATCATCTTCCTCAGAAGCCAAGAGAGATTCTGCCATTCATGGAAAAGATTCAGCCGCTTGGAACACTCAATGTGGTAGAGCAAATGAAGAAGGAACCCGGTAAAGTGTCTCTATGGGATGTAATTTCTATCCTTGAGAAAAATACATTACTTGAAGAAGCACTGAAAAATGAAGAATCAAGGCCGCAGATGGACAAATTCTTGCCTCGTGTTCTTAATAAAGACAAAGTGCCCATGTAAGACCCTTAGCTTATACGAATGAGGTGGAGAAAGAAAAATAGAAAGAGGTAAGCAAGCCAAATCACACTCCTTTATTTTTAACATTAATTGTGGGGGATAAGCTTTTGCACAATAATATGATTGACTCAGGAGCTAGTAAAATAGTCATGCCAAAACAAGTGGTGGATGCATTAATTATTGAGTATGAACCTTTGGAAAAGGGATTCATGCAGATAGATGAAAAGAAGGTTTCGATAGTTGGTCAGATAAAAGATCTACCCTTGATCCTTTTTTTGTGCCCAAGCCAAACAGTTTCATAGGATGTGGTAATAATTGACATTCCCTTGATTTTCAGGATGTGTCTCTCTAGAGATTTCACCACAAAGCTTGGCGGATATTTGGCACTAGATTGGTCCCATCTCATATTAAGAACCAAACATGGAGCAAAGATGAAGATTCTCTCATAATCTTTTCCTTCTCAACACATAGTGGACAACATTGTTCTCTATTTTGAAGTTGCACATACTTCCTTTTCAAAGCAAGAAGGGTGTTGTGTCAAAATTTTGGAGATGAAGAGGACACAAGTGAGTGGACCCCTGAAGAGAAGGTTATCCTTAACCAGTTCATTGACTATGACCCCTTCGGAAATTTCCATGCCACTAGATTGGGTACTTATGTCATATTTGATGAGGACATGGTCCATCCGAAACTAGTGAAAGATTGGGTGAGCTATGATCATCCAATGGATAATCACCTGTGGACCTTTTGATTTGATGGTGCTAAATGCAAAGCAGGTTCTGGAGCAGGATTCTGTTTGTTGTCTCCAAAAAGATCTGAGACCCTCAAGGTTTACCATTTATAGTTTATGTGCTCAAATAATGATGCAAAATATGAAGCATTAATCCATGGTCTTTTTCTTGCTAATCGGATGGGTGCAAAAAGATTACAAGTGTTTGGAGACTTTGAGTTGATAGTAAGCTAGGTCCATGGATAAGCAATAGTGAAAAATACAAGGATGAAAGCCTATAGACATTGGGTATGGGACTTAATTAAGGGATTCAAAGCTTTCAATGTGCAAGTTATTCCCTGGTCCCTGAACGATATAGTGGATTATATGGCTTCCATTGGGTCACAGTTCAAGTCAGTTTCTAACTCAAATAAAAGTGTTGTCCACATATTTGTCTGACTATCAATTCCCAACAATGATCAAAATTGGCAAGTGTTTGAAGATGACACCCAAATAGCCACTTTCATTCAAAATTTTGAAGGACCTTCTAACCATTCAGAATCATAGTTTCAACCAACTGAAAGATGGGTTATTCAGCTAAAGGGAAATAAGCTCCCTTGGGGTTTGATTTCCCTCGAGATTTTTTTTGATTGTGAAGATGTGAGGAATGGCAAGCAAAGGTTCCTGACTGACAAAAATGATTATGAAGAGTTGGATGTTGGAAATGATAGAAGACTGAAAGTCAGAAGAAATGTATAGTGGGAAGATAAAGAAAGGCTAAGAAATATATGCTTTGAGTACAAAGGATTTATAGCATGGACCTACGATGACCTCAAAGGATATGACATAGGTATACTTCAGCATACCATTGACTTGGAAGAAGCGGCGAAGCCAATCTGATAGAAACAAAGGCATGTTAATCCAAAATTTGAAGCATTAATGGTACAAGAACTCACTAAATTGATCGAGTCCTAAATCATTGATCTAATTAAATAGTCAACTTGGGTATCTAATTTGGTATTAGTTTGAAAGAAAAATGGTGATATCAGGCTTTGTGTCAATTTCTGGGACTTGAATAATGCCTCACTAAAATATTATTATCCTTTGCCATCCATGGAGAAAATTTTGCAAACAGTGGTCGAGTCAAAGATTTTCTCATTGCTTGACAACTTTTTAGGGTACACTCAAGTACTTGTCAAGGAGAGTGACCAACTTAAAATGACATTTACCACCAAGTGGGGTATGTTCATGTATGCAAAGATTCCTTTCAGACTCTCAAATGTCGGCATGAATTTTTAGCACGCCATTGACATTGCTTTTGCAAGATTGATTAATTCAATCATTCTGATTTACATGGATGATTTGACCAATTTTTCAAAATTAGAGGCTGACCATTTTGATCAGCTAGAACAGATCTTCTAGAGGTGCCAAAATTTTGGGATTTCTTTAACTCCCAAAAAATGTGTTTTCGGAGTACCTCAAGGTAAACTTCTTGGTTTTGTAGTATCCAAGGAAGGAATTGTAATAAACTCCAAAAGATTCAAATATAGAATGGATTTATCCTTATCGTTAAATCAAAAGGAGTTACAATATTTCTTAGGAAAGATCAATTTTTTCAGTCGTTTCATTTCTGACTTTGTAGGCATCACAAGGACCATCACCTTGATGCTAAAAAAGTATCTGATTTTCAAATGGACCCCCAAAGGCAAAGAATCTTTCAAGAAGATAAAGAAGGCTATCTCTATAGCTCCCATATTGGCAAATCAAAAAATTTCCAAAGATTTCTTGTTATATGTATACAATGGCCAACGTAGCATAGCTTTCATGCTTACTCAAAAGGATGAGAAGGATAAAGGAGAGCATCTGATTGCTTTCCATATGAGAACTCTCAAAGGTTACGAAATCATATATAACTTTGTAGAGAAGCCAACTTTTTCCATTGTCAAGAGTCGCAAAATGTTCTGACACTTAGTGTTGGTCAATAAGATCACAATTTTGTTCGCTCACCCAAGTGTAAGGGAATACGTCACTGAGGGAGAAATAACTAAATAGAGATCCAATTGGATCACTAAGATCCTAGAGTATGATGTGGACATCAAGCCAACCAAGCTAGTGTCAGGAAGAGGCTTGTGTGAATATCTTGCACAAGAGTCAGGTTCTAAACCCGACAAGGAGATTGATCAAGTCTTTTCAAACCAGTTTGAATCTGATGAATCCTAGATAATGGATTAGACATTATACATGTAGAAAGGATACTACCCAATAGCTCTCCCCTTTCACAAATGAAGATACTACCAACTGCAAGGCGCCAAGCACATATTGATTGAAGAAATTTTATTCAAAAGGAACTATGATGGAGTATTGCTCCGATGTTTAGGCAAGTGCCAGTCAGATAGGGTTCTATTAGAATTCCATAGTAGCCCTAAGGGTGGGCACTTTTTTTCTAAAAGCACACTCTGAAAATTATGCGAGCGGGATACTACTGGCCCTCAATATTTTTGGAAGCAAATCGTTTGGTGTAGAAATGCACCCAGTGCAAAAAATTTTTTGGCAAAAGGAAAAATTATGCTTTGCCTTTGAGTCCCATTGTAATTGAAGAGCCCTTTGCTCAATGGGGATTAGAATTTTTCAGAACGATAAATCTGATCTCCAATGTTGGCCATAAGTGGATCCTCATAGCAAGTGATTATTTCACAAGATGGACAGAAGCTGTCACCTTGAAAGGTGCTATAGAAGGCAAAATTGTTAACTTTCTAGAAGGGTTGGTGACTAGGTTCGGTTTGCCAAAGACTATTATATCCGACAATGCTAGGGCCTTTCTAGGGTCGAAGGTGTCTGATTTTTCTATTAGGAATGGGATCTACCTCAATACTTCTTCAAATTACTACCCACAAGGGAATGGGTTAGCGGAGTTGACAAATAAAAACCTAATTAGGTTAATCAAACACATCCAGTCCAAAAGACAAAGGGAATGTCCCAAAAATCTGCAGACTACTCTGTGGGCAGACCGAATCACACTAAAATAGATCCTGAAGATGTCTCCTTATGAATTAGTATATGGGAAGGGAGTAGTTTTACTTGTTTCTATGGAACTCCCTACATTGCAACTATTGAAAGCCCTAGAAATAGAGGAAAATGGTGGAATGGAGGTATGGATAGTTGAACTCTTCGAACTGGAGGAAAATAGAGAAAAGGATTTTGATGCTATGATTGGTCACTAGTAGATGGTAAAGTGATGGTTCGACAAAAAGACTTCTGACCCAAATTTATAGGAAGGAAGCTTGGTGCTAAAATACGATGAGTGTGTTGCGAAACTAGGGAAACACACCAAATTTGAAGCATTGTGGAAGGGCCCCTTCTGAATCATAGTGTGCAAAGAAAAGAATGCATACAAACTAGAAGAAATGGAAGTCAATGCTTTAAAGAACTAGTAAACGGTATTTATTTGAGACCATTCCATTAAAGTACGGTACTTTAAAAAAAAAATCACATATATGTACCATATGTAATTTTTTTTGTAAAAATATTTTAAGTTTTAGATTTAAGAATAAAGTGAAGATGGGAGAAGAGGTACAAATAGATATATTTTATATATTGTATTTTCTTTATCAAATTTACAGTATAGGGTAGCTTGAGGCTCAAATTCTAGTAGAAAGGCTCTTTTGAGCAAAACCAAGAAAAGGGTATTCGAGAAAAATACAAAAAAAAAAACAAAAGGGTATATGAAAGATCATGATGGGCCATAAAGTGGTTATATGTAAGTGGTATGATAGCCCATGTGGCTGACGATTTTTTTTTAACCCAAAATTGATGAAACGAAAAGGGTTTTTAAAGGAGATTCTTAGATTTCCACCAATATAAATTATGCTTTACTCTGAATTTAATAAATTATTATAATTATTCATTTTCTATTTGAATTACAACTAAATTCTTGATAGATAGGCTAATTAAAAATCAGCTATAGCTTTCAAATGGTATCACATGTTTTGAAACTAAAATATGTGTCACATTCTATGCTTCACATACTATAGGATTAAATAAAGAAAAAATGAATTTCATGAAGTTTTGACCAAGTTAAGGTGGTCAGACATTCAAGTTTTTATATTTTTCAAAAATTGTAATAAAAAAATCATAATTAGTTATTTACTTGGAAAAAATTACAAAAAAATATGCATCACATCATGACATGAGTCCTCTACTTATATCTAAAATCTTATAAAAAAATATTACCATTTTACTGTAGTTAGGGTGGTCAGACAGACATCTACTTCTTATTTTTTCCTTGAAATTTAACTACTACTTCATTGAAATTTTAAATTTTCACCAAATAGATTTAAAAAAATAAAATAAACCTAGTAGTTTAGAAACTACATTCAATTTGCTACATATTCTATTCTCACATATTTTTGAAATAATATAGATAGCTTATTCAAATTTTTACGTCAAGTTGCTTAACTCTGATTTTCTGTATTTTCATCTCTAATTAAGGGCCTTTTTTTTGCATGATGATCTTGCACATACCCAAAATGGAGGCATTTTTACAAAAAATTCAAAAGGAAGGCCTCCAACCATCGTTATAGGGGCTTGTTGCCCATAATCATTTTTATTTTTCTTTCTTCTTCTTCATTCATAGGAGAGTAGGAATGCAATTCATAGTGACTGACCTCATTCAACACGGCTGAAGATGACGAGCTCAAATTGATTTTTGAAGTCATACGACGAAGCTTGGTCAACGCCATACTCTCAAAGAAGGTAGGTAGAAGTAGGAACGGACAAGGCATGGTGGCTATTTAGGTCCATGGTGTGGAAGCCACTGAGAAAGGGTATCCAAGGCATGTCGACACCATGATCAATGAACCTATGGAGGTCCATCCTGCTGGGAATACCGATGCCAGGGATAGCAATTTACACTATTTCGCTGAGCACTTCCAAAAGAGAAATGTCAAACATGCAGTGACATAGTTAAACTACCTTGGTTTTAGCAACATTTAGGTCCAATAGGAAGGCCATGAACTGGGACATGACATTGCTATTGGTCTACATTTGGGTCTCATCCTTAATGAAGTTCATGCAAATGACCCATGGAAAAGAAATTATCGCCAAGTGGTCACACCCCTTTACCAGACGCTTAATTCTCTTACCCATAATCTCCCTAGTGGAGGCATATTTTGGCCTGCATGGGAGAATATGGACAAGAGTACCCAGATCAACAAAAATGGTTGGAATAGTAGAGCAGAAGGAAATATTGCAGATAGAAAAAGATACTGAAACTCTGAAGTTTTTCTTTTTCGAATGAATATAACCTTGAGGTGGCATAGCTATTCATAGAAAAGAGGTGTTGGGATGGCTAAACAACAGAGATTCTATTTTTGGTTGGACGGTAATAGGAAAATACTAAAGCGGTAGATTAACGAAGAATAGATCATACAAAGAATCTATGATAAGGTTTGAAAATTAATGTTTGGATGTTGGGAGTAAATGCTCATATAGGAAAATTTTTGACATGTGTCCTTGGCCATCATCAGTGTCAAATAGCCTTTGTAAGTAAAAGGACATGGATTAATGCCTTAATGCCTGACAAATTAATGAGATCGTCTTTTCAAGAGTACTTTGTATCACTAAGCAAAGATTGACATAAGTAATCACGCTCTTCCCAAGGCAACAAGTTTTTTTGGGAAAAGAGGCAGCGAAAGGAATGCACTTAATCCATTTCTGTAGAGTTTTGGCATTCCCAAGGGATGCATATTCCCTACCCACACATATCTCCTCATTGCTAGCATTTAATGGACTAGCGGTAACGACATAGCCTTAACTACATGTACCTCTTTGGGAAATTAATTGCATGGAAAAGTAGATTTTTTCCAAGAAAAGCAAAGAGGAAGTGTCCGTTTTAGTAAAACTCTTTTCAAATTTTGAAATAGCCATGGCGGAACTATCAATGACTATAAGAAGAGAAAAATCTGCACCAAGGAGGGTTGCTTTCACTAATATTTTTGGATGAAAATCATTCACCAATGCCCTAGTGACTAAGGATTGACCTTTCAAATTCTTTAAAAGGGTGCTAATAGATAGGAGTGTTAATAGAGAAGTTGTGCAAGACTTCACTGACAATTTCTTCGACCCAAAGTTGGTGAGGAACCCTAAAAATATCAAAGAGGGAGTATTTCAAAAAATGAAAGATCATGGTACCTCTGAGGGTTTTGGCTCTTGGCTCTAGAATTGTGGGTTGCCATAGTTCATGATACATGTTGTACTCCCGTGCCCAGAATTGGTGGACTCATGCACCAAAATATTTTATGAAGAAATTGGGACCATAACATGCAATAGAATCAAGCTCACAATCTTTTCTCTAGCTATAAGAGAAATTTTGTGTATCCCTTTCAACCGGAATATCGAGACATTCGTCAAAGAAGATATGGAGACCTATTGGGAGGAATAAAATGAAAGAGAGGGTGTCTATCATCATGAAACAGGGGAAATGCCGACTAGAGGCCGTTTTATTTTTCCTTTGGCTTTCAAGAGGTTCCCAAAAAGCACATAGGATCTTTTCTCAATGGTAGCCTGGGTTTTCAGCCTAGATAATGATGAGGAAGTCCATCCTTTCTAGATGGCCTTCGATCTGATACTGAAGCATGAGTAGGAACAAAGATATTTTTATTTTTCTGATGTGATAGTTGCAAACATGTTGTTGTAAATGAAGAATTACCAAGCCGAGTTTAAATTTAGGTATTCTTCATTCTTGGTCCATTTGATCCTGCATCAGAACTTTAGGTTTTTGGGGAGAAATTCACCTATATCTAGTTTAGATGAGGAGGGTTTAATTCAACATATTTTTGTATGGACCTATTTTTGAATATGTGGAATCTTTCCTACAAGGAGATTAGGAATATAGGTTTTTTGTATAGGAGGCAAGATATCACATAAACTAGATCTAGCTCGATTTGTATAGGCAAGATATCAGAGGGAGATTCTAATAGGAAAAACCTTAAAGGATCAGATGAAATGGAAAAGATGGTCAGAATGCAAGATGGAAAACTTCTAGAGGTTCCAACAAGAAATGGGAAACACACATAAGTTGCTAGAGGACTTTCAGCTATATGATGAATAGTTTGAGGGCACTTATGATTGAGAGGCTGATTTCGACAATAGCAACCTAGAGTCCAGCCATGAAGTAACAAAGGAGCAACTTCCATGCCATGCTCCTTGACCACAGGAGTCTGACAAGGGAAAGAGCTCTAAGAAAAAGGACTCATAGGTTGTATCTTTCGCAAGTGTCTGAAGTAAAGGGAAGAGAACCTGACGGTCCCCAAGAGTATCAACTATGAAACAAGAAGGCCAGGCTTCAATAGGATCATTTATAAAGGGGTTAGAGCATTCTAGTTTGGGATGGATGAAGTTACAGTGAGTCCAAGACTTGGATGCATCTGATGTAGCCATCGAAAATGAAGAAGAAGTGGAGTCTTCTCTCCAGAATGTTGAGACTATCGTGGTTTAGGTAATTCTTGCTCCTCCCCTTCTTCCGACTTCTGCATCTTTGGTTAATCTTTTGACTCCGCCTATTGAAAAAAATCCTCCACCTTCAAACCCTACGTTGTTAGTGTTAAATGAACCCCCTACTATTTTTAATGTATCAAGTGATGTGCTACCACATGTCAAGCAAGCAGTATCTACTTCGGCTATCATTAACTCTTTTATCACCCTATCCAAAGCCCCCATAGAGAAATTTGAGTCACCCATATTACTTGTTACCTCAAGCCCATCCACATTCAAATAGAAATTGTCTACCTCATCCATCACTCTCTTTACTTCGACTGGTACTCTAGGTGCCAAATCCCAATTTGGCATCATGCCATTCTCAATGATTACTCTTCCATTTTCCTCTCTACATGCCCATACATCCAAAGTGTCCCCTTATGGCACTCTCTTTAGTCTGCCCCTTAGTGCTTCTATGGTGACACTGAATATTGATACCCCGTAGACTCTCTAGAAGAATTTTGATGCGACTAGATAGGCCCAACAAAATAAAAAATAGAAATGAAGAGAGAAGAATGTCGAACAACCAGCCTCCAAGAAGATCTAAACATTTTTTAACAAAGAAAGAAATTTTCTATGGATCACCACCATGAAGCCACTCACAGCCTGACCTGAAGGACAGATGCAAATGGAGGACTATCATATCCAAGCAGTGGGTTTGGATTTGAATGAGATCCATCTATGCGACAAGGTAGACCTGGAAAAGACCACTCAAAAGGTGGTATACATAGACTATGAGCGACTGGATCAGAAGCTGAGAAAGCACAAAAATGAGCTGGAAAATGTAAAATAAATTGTGAACTGTTTGTAGTCGGAGCTCAAGGATCGAAATGATGAAATGACCCACATACTACAGGTGTAAGACCAAAAAAATGAAGCAATAGGATTACTTGCAACACTCCAAGATGAGCGAATCTAAATTTACATTGAAATTGATAGGATAAAAGGGGAACTTGTAGTTGAGCGTAAATCTGTTGTAGAGAACCAGTGTTTTCAGGAAGATATAAAGAAGGAGCAAGACAACATACAAGCTTAGGCTTTCGATGATATACAAAAGGCCCAATAGGAGATTGAAAATATGAAAGAGGATAAACAAGGAGTCAAGGCTTCCTTGCACACTCAAAATCAGGAGACCAAAAATTTGGTTTGCGAGATGGGAGAAGCCATCGAGAAGAGAGATCAACTAGATCAGATATTGAAAGTGAAAGAGGCTCAAGTATATGAAGAGTTAGCCACTGTGCAAATGTTTATGACCCTTCCTGTAAATAAGAGGATGGTATCCACCTACTGAGAGCAAATCATTGTCTTGCTCACCATTTTGAAATTGACCTTACATTTCCTAAGGGATGCCCAAGAAATAAATGAAAAGGTTGGCCAGTTGGCTGATCAAAATCTTCAAGAGTACACTCCCTCATTGGTCAAATCATAGAATTTGATCTCTAAGCTCGGTGTGGCAACATATGAGGCCTTGAGAGGTGAAGGTATTATAGATCGAAGTGATGCCTCTACTAAAGCAAGTGAATTCACCTACTTCAATAAGGTGGCATCCAGAACCAAGAACAACTAGGCGATTTTGAATAAGAGGGTCAATGAAATCAAGAAATATTTTGAGATCTTATATAGTTATTGGTTGCCTCCCTTCCTATCAGCAAATGGAGATGTATTGTTAGTTGAGAATATTACAGAATACGTCAAGAACAAGGTTCAGACTCCTGCAGATCTTCCAAGCCCAAGCTCGACACAAGCAATAGATGACATCAAGAATGAGGTTCTTCAACTCTCTTGTCTTTATTTTCACCTAGGAGTTGTTTCAACAATATGGGGATTTGTTTCTTGCAAAGAGGTCCTCGAGCTCGATCAAGCATATATAGCCTTCAATATTCTTGATCGACCAAATGATGCAAACTAGGAGATGTTGCATTTCACATTTCTCAAACTCCAAGAATAACGAGAGGTCTTCGTTCGTGCCTTCACAAGCAATGGCCCCCCTATGAGTTGCCACAACTATAATTTTTTTTTTTTCCTTCGTCTATCTTTGTTTTCAGCTTTATTTTGGTCTTTGGGGTGATCCGCACGCAAGGAGTTTCTATTTCCGATAGACGTGCAATGTGCTACATGGTGGGTGCGCATGTAATCTTAATTGATTTCTCCTCCATCGGAAGTCAGACCACATGTTGTTCTAGCAAATATTTTCTTACATCTATTTTTCACAGATCTGAGATTATCCACCTTGTTGACACATCGTCCCTTCATGCTATAAAGTTGTATCTTGGGAATGTTCGCTTGAGGCTCGTCAAAATGTGCTTTTCCTTTGAAGGGACATGAGTTGGTGCCACTAAAGCCACTTGGGTGATCGAGAAGACTATCAACAGACTGTCTCTCTAGGATCAGGGCAATTACAAGGGCTAATCTTGTTAAAATATCTAATGACATAAATGTGGTAGCTGAAAGTTGATGAGCAGGATTCCAACAATCTTCTAAAAGATCTACAGTCATATTTCCAAGCTATCAAGTTTGGATGTCTGGTAGTCATTCACTCTGGATGAGGTCGGCATTTTATTTTCTAGGTGGCTATATATTGAAAACAATAGCATAGAGCAAGGGTTCCAAAATTTTTCCTATTGGAAAAGTTATCTTTAGTTTTCCTAGTTAGTAGAAATATTTTCTTAAAAGTTAATAGAACACTTCTTCACTCTGGCATGTTATTTCTATTTTATGATCAAACTATTATCGAATTGGAATTCGATCTTTGTTTTAAAGTTCATTTGAATCTGAAATATGAGTTATTTTGGAGAAATATCTAAAATTGTGCATGATATGGTCTTTGTTAGTATTTCTCTCTTTATATATTTGTCCAGAATAAGGCACTGTGTATCGCTTAATCTAAATAGTTTGGTTGTTCAATTTCCATGTTGTTTGTGTATATGAATAAATTATAATCTTTAGAGACTAGACTATGTCATTGGACTTCTCTTTTTTCTTCGTAAGGTTATCATTTCTCCATAATATGCTATATTAAGAGGAAGGCTTTATATATTTTTTGAATGTTTTATGTTAATTTTGAAAGTTCTACTTTTGATTAAGATCTTAATATGCACTTCCTATGTGTTGATTGAATGACTGCATATGTGCTTGTATCAAGCCTTTGTCATTCATTCTCCTCTCAACAATGAAGGGAAGTGGTGCTCTATGTCTCTCATATCACTCGTAGAGGGAACTTGTGGTTTTGAAATGTTGTAAAATAATTGGCACATCGCCATCTTTCACTTTCTTATGTTTTCATTTCCTTTTTCCTTTTTCCCTTTTCCTAAAATCAGAGAAGAGTCGGCTTTCTATAAAAATCTTGGAGGTATTTAGTGAGGCGCATATTGTCCCCACACTCCTTGAATTTCCCATAAGATTGTTGGAGAGGTGCAAGATTTTATGATGAACACATACTTCAAAGGATCACCAAGAAGAATACCATCCACATGGATAAGAAGTGTTGCAAAAGGAGCAATAAGAGAAATTAATCAAATGATTATCTATATTGAATTTATCTTTAATTATTTACAAATGTACAAGAGCCTTCCTTATATAGGAAAAGATAGAGGTAGTTGGATAACCACCTTGGTTACAATCATTAAAGTGACTAATGCATACTTTTAACTACATGAGAGAAATATTAAATACCTAGATAATTGCATGCCTATTAATGAGATATGGTCTCATTAAATACTAGTTTCTATAATTGTACCTAGGAAACTAACTCCTAAGTAAAATTATTAATGATGTGAATAGGTCCAACTAATAACTAGTTAGGAAATAACCCCATTCACACCAACATTTAGAACACCCTAAATAAGTCACTATTAGGTCTATTTTATTAAAAAGGTCCCTAGACTCAATGTGAATGGGTACAAAAAATTATAACACCGAATCAAGGCAACATTAGGTTCATTTATTATTAATTATTTCTAGATGCGAGAAAAAGGGATACTTTTTCCATTAATATACTAGAAATATTCAAAGCTTGATTTTTCTTCCTTCTTTTTTCTTCTTAGAGTCCCTTTGAAGTTTCAAGCCCCAAATGGACATTCAAACCAAGTCTAAATGTCCATGTTCCTCATAATTTCCCTTTCTTAATTTTTTTACTTCTATTATCTTTCTTCTTTTCTCATTCAAACCTTTTAGAGCTTTGTGCCTCTATTGAACATTTAGACTAATGTCCAAGTCTGTCCTGGTTTTGTGATCTTTTCTCTCTTCCTTCTTTTCCTTAGATCAAGTACCAATTTTTTCTTCTAATTTTCCACTTTCTTCTTCTTTTTTTCTTGAAACTTTCGAGATCTAGTCAGACAATTGTATCTTTCGTTCAAATATCCCCTTCTATCTTCTAGTTTTAATCCCCTTTATTTCAATATTTTAGGTTTATTTAGGAAATTTGGACCTTTTTTTCAAATCTTTGAATCTAGCCAAGATCTCTCAACCCAACTTACACTCGTTATTTCTTCCTCTGCTCTATTCTACCGTTGGTTTTTACTTAGACTTTTGGACCTTTTTTTCCAAACGTTAAAATCTCTTTTGGTTCCCTGAGCCCAACATCTTCCTTCTGTAGAGTTTCAAAATCCTTTTGAACTTTTTCACTTTTCATCTAAATTTCCAAGTTCAATTTCTATTCCCTCCCCTTCCATCCATTGTCCCTTTCCATTTTGATTAGTTTTCACATCTCCACAAGTATCTTTTATTAAAGAAAAATAAAGGTGGAAGATCGTAGAAAAGGTGGCATTTGATTATTATGCCCAACTAAGGTAATTTTTAACTATGGAAAGGTAGAAAGGTCACCATGTGGATTTTTTTGGTGAATTTTGATCACTCATAAGTCTTGATATTGATATCAGGATTCAACCATGTAGTTTTTGAGTCAAACTCATTGACCCATGATTCAACTCATAGCAATATCATAATTTAAATAGTATTCAACTCATAAGTCCTGGTAGCAATATCATAATTTAACATGTTGTGGAAGAAACCTCCTACTTATCAACTCATAAGCCTTTCAAAGAAATTCTAATTTAAGTCCTGAGGCATATGAAAGTGGCATGTGATTCTTTTTTAAAGACTATATGGGCGAACAAGCTTTTTATGTGGATTCATTTTTTGAATGAAAAGGTGTAGGAATTTTGACATGTAGAATCTATTGAATTCTAATCACCTATAAATTTTTTAAGGAATTTTAATTTTTAGATGTAGAAGTTGGAAATGACACCTGGTAGTTATAGTTTCCATGACCTTGCAATATTTTCTAAGGGCTCTGATTTCAAGTTGTGGAATCATTAAGTGGTGACACATGGCATAATTTATATGATCCCATGAAATTCTTGAGGCGAGTCTTATTTCAAGTTAAAAAATTATTGAAATTTTGACACCTAGCAACTTTTGGTTAGTTTTACATGTCCAATTTTTTTTAAGAATGGGCCCAATTTCTTATGGAAGATGTGCAGGAGATTTCCATGCGGCATGGATTTTTTGAGTCTACAAGTTATTCTATGTAGGCCCATTTTTTAGCTATAGAAGCGTGAAAAATATTACATGTGTACTCTAATGATATCAATACCCTATTTTATGATGAATTTTCTCCATGGGTCAACCTTAACAACATGTAAAGGCACTCTAACATGGTGCTTTCTAATTGGTTGAGACCTTTCAAGATAATTAAAAATTATTCAAGTTATGTGTATCCTCAATTTGTATCTCTTCCCAATAAATCTATGTTGTGAGTTTAAACTAGGAAATGGCTAGGTGATGTTCATATTCAAGAGAAACCAGTGGATTTGTTGTAGTTACATCCAAATACCAAGCTAAAATATCTTCAGCTACCCAAAAAAAAATTATGCATCTCTCCATGATGCATTAATTTCAAAGGCTGAATCCATGCTCCTTTATGTGTTGAAAAGAGGCTACCTCCTCGTAAGGGTGGTTCATGACTATAATTCATGGAATATTTTATGGGGATTTACATTTTTCAAGCCTAAAATCATCAATGTAGAGGTATAGTAGGCATGTCTTAGTTTAGAAATTGAGGTGAAATGATATCTACATTTAATATGATCAGATCTTCTCTAGTTTGATAACCTTAATCAAGTGAAGGTTTATGAGAAATCATTCAGTTATGCATGAGATATAAAGGAAAATATTGTATTCATTTGAAGGGTTCTTCCATGGGATCCTCTTAGGTTTTCTTTATTGACTTATGCAATTATTGTATTCTACAATTATGATATCTAGCACTTGCATTTGGTTTGATAGTTTTTTATTGACTATTTTTTCCTTAATCAAGTTTCAAAGTCAAACCAATTGCAATTCAAACATATGCAGACTGTATACAACATTACTTTTTCTGTATGAATCAATATTCAATTTTATTTTTTTTAATGGATCAAGAACATCAATACCCAACCTCAACATATTTTTAAATTTTTTTTTTTGATAATCTATTATTTTTCCACATGTGCAGACCAGAGATTTTGATTTTCAGTGAAAAACATATGTTCAATAAAACTAAAAAAAAAATACATATTAAAATTATATTCGATGTATAGCTCATTCCAAGGACTATCATTATCTAGCTGGGTTTCTGAATATTTCTACATTTTCAAATTCAAATTGAGCTTCGAATGACAATTTTTTACAAAAAAAATCTATTTTTTGAGAAGCTAGGGGAAAAAGGGTGTTTGGCTGAACATATGTTTAGCCGAACCCCTTTAAAATAATGAGCGAAATTATTTTAAAGGGGTTCGGCCGAACCCCCATGAAATTGGTTCGATCAAACCCCTTCAGTATACATACAAAAGTCAAACAACTTTTCTAGGGTTTTTGTGCATTTTTCTGAGCTCCTCTGGTAAACGGCGTTTTCCAGGTGACCCTCGTGCTTTCAAATGTGTCGACTGAAAAAGACAAATCATAGGTGAAAAAATGTTGGATTTTTTGAAAATGTTTCATATTTTATTTCTTATTGTTGCATTTGTTTTGATTAATATAAGTTTTTTCATTTCTTGTGACATATTTTTTGCATTTTGTAGGAGAATTTGTTGTTAGCTTAAATCAAACATTTGTGTTTTGAAGAAAAAAATGGGACAAAAAGAAAAAACAAAGCTCAATGAAATTTTTCAAAAGATAAAGAAGAAAATAGACACAAACAAAACTTGACAAATTATCATAGAAAGAAACAAGGTACATGTTTATTTATTCTCTTTTTCGTCAAATATGGGTAAATTTATTTACTTAAAATAGTGATTTTATCATATGTTTTATCTATCAACAAGAAAAAATGCATGCAATAATTGATATATAAGAAAATTGAATGTTCTTCATTTCAATTTTTTAAAAATTGAAACTCAAATGCATATCATCAATGAGTTCTATAAAACTAAAATCTTCAAATTATCACTAGATTTTATGAATCTTTATACTAAATGTTTTACTAGTTTTGATCTACAATATATTCTTTTTATTTGTATTTTTTTGTAGCACCCAATTTTGCATAGATATCTATGTGTATGTCGTTTAAATCCTTATATTTATTTCATCCAATTGTGCATCATCAATTATATAGATATGGTAGAAACACCATTTCTCACCAATATTTCTCCCTCTATTAAGTAGTATCTCCCTTTGTATTGATACATGAAAATGAATAGTAGGGAAATTATTATGTATAACCAAATTGGATTAAAGAAGCTGACACAAGATAATTCAACAAAAGAGAATTTTTAAACTCATATAAAAAACCTAAACAGTGATAATTAGTTGAGAAGGTGGGGATAACTCAAACACCCCACAAACACACAAAAATTAGTAAAAAATATAAGTAAATTTTAATAAATAGAATCATATTAGTTAACAATAACTATTTTTGGATTAGGAAAGATTTAACAAGAAGTACGATGAATATACACATAAAGCATACATTAACTAAATAAGTTTATATGCGAAGAACATATAATGTAGAAGTATGTATCTAAAATAATATTTTCTAAATTTTCTAACACATAATCTAACATAGAATTAGAATATTCTTTATAAGAGTGAAATAATTCATAAAGAAATAAACATATATTGATAGTAAAAAGAAAAATGTATTGAATTTGATAGCCTAAATAAAAAGTTGAAAGTTTTAACTAACTTTATTCCTAGATTTAAGATTAATAACACAAAAATACTATCCAAAATAGATAAATCAACAAGTGTAAATGGTCTTAAATCTAAATTGGTTTCACCTATATAAACTATGCAAGCTTATTTTTCCTATTAAAAAAGAGTACTATGTTTTTATTAAACAAAATATTAAAAATGGGATTTAATTATAAACAAAGAAAAACCTAGAATGAGAGTTGAGAAATAGATATCTCATCATGATAGGAATCTAGAATTATGAATCAATAGAAGATAATAAAAATTACATCATGTTTCCTAGATGGTAGCATGACTACATTAAGGTCTATATGTCTACATAGATTTTTGTTGTACATAAAAAATAACAATTTATACAAAATTTGAAAATCTACAAAATAAGAATAAAATACACAACCAATAACAAGAAGCTTTAGTAGAATAACATGATAAATTTGTTAAAATAAATTAAATGATATAAAATGGTCATAATGTTATTTACACTGAGCTCTAAGATAATATAATTATGATAGATAGGAAAAGACACAAAACCTCCATGTGAAAAGATTTCCAAGAATACATGTAGCTAGTGCCACAAAGGGAAAGGGGTGAATTTTGGTTATCTTACCAATTATATTGTCAAATCCCTAATTTGGTATTTTTACCTCCATAAATAATCAAATAAAAATACATTAGATTAATATGGTTACGCACTTATCTTATGTGCATCTAGAAGTTCTAAGATGAGTACAACATAAAAAATATATATAATCTATACCAATAAGTGTATCCCTTAGATATATAAAATAAATAAAATTGAGAAGATGGATCAACATGAAAATATAATAGTTCAAACTATCACATGTTGTAATGTACACTCATATTTTTGATGAAAAGTAGTCATGAGTACTGCACGTGTTATTTTCTTCATGTAATACTTGATAAAATTATTGTGTACTATAAAGTGTATTTTTATTGATTTGGGGTAATTTTAATTTAATGACTCATTTATCTATAATATGGGAGGGGCAAGTTTCTTTAATTTTTTAGCATTCTAGTCCTTATATATTTCTACTCTTGCATACATAGATCACATCGTGAATAGTCCTTGTATGTACATATCTATCATTTCACCTAGTTCTTGCATGTACAACCCCTTGCATATATCAAGATCATATCACCTAAGTTCCAAGTTGCATACATTCCATGAATTTAGTCATTTGCATATTCATCATTGATCAAATAGAACCCTTAGCTCTTCCACAAGCTGGACACTACTCTTCATAGGTCTCAAAATCAACCCATTTTCTATCTATCACCCACATCACTTAAGGTTTATCATAGAATCTCAAGTTAGGAAACATGTCCGATTATCCTTGCTTGTCTAGGAAAATCCTTTTGGATTCCATCATCTCCTACATACCCTCTCTTGGTAATTGGTCCCTTGTGTTTATCCATCATATCGCAAGTCAATCCTTGCATCGTAACCAAATTTGGACCTAGAGTTGCATTTGACCTCTTGGATACCATTTTCATTGCATTCTAGTCCTTACATATTCCTACTCTTGCATACATAGATCACATCACATAGTCCTTGTATGTACACACACACACACACATATATATATATATATTTGTTGTTTTATAACTTGAAAATTAGATTTTGTTTAGTATTAAGAGATAGGGATTGAAGGTTCAGACACAAATCCTAACGATCACTCGTAATGGGTACCTTATCTAAGAAAAAATAAAATATTTAAATTTACTAGATCTTGACTATCTACTTAGGTACAAAGAGGCTCATAGACTTACCACACTATCTAATAACATGCTATTTTTTATGGAAACCATAACATTCTTATATGTTATATAACATGATTGAATTATAGAACTTATAGTAACAAGTCTAAAACTTAGTTACTAGCATGCATAAATTTAATTGCATTAAAACATGAAAATATAATAGTTCAAGCTATCATGTTGTAACACACTCATATTTTTGATGAAAAATAGTCATGAGTAATGTGTGTTATTTTCTTCATGTAATACCTGATAAAATTATTGTGTACTATAAAGTGTATTTTTATTGATTAGGCATAATTTTAATTTAATGAATCATTTATCTATAAGATGAGAGGGGCACGTTTCTTTAATTTGTTAGCAATTTGAGTTCAAAATTAAATCACTTTTACTTTCATTTAAATGTTGAATCATTCTTTTAATTATATTCTAAAATTAGAATCTGTTAACACCTCCAAACAATCATCTCTAAGTGGAAATAAATTATTCACGGTAAATGTAATGTTGAATGAAATGCATAAAATAAACCCCTGAAATTCTTGTTTTAGCATGTGTCCAGCTAGAATTAGTTAAATGTTATTTTAATTGTTTTTTTTCTTTTCAACTCGCATTTTACACACATTGGTTAAAAAAGAACATACATGCAAATGCATATGGGCTACAAAGAACAACACACTTTGTTTTTCATTGGGTTTAAAATTAACTCTTAGATAGAAAACACTACAAACAGTTAAAAATAACCCCTTTGCTTGACAAACACTACAAATGGATAAAATGAACCTTGTGCATTCTCTGTTTGTTCACATTAATTTTGGTTTAAAAAGAACACCATGCGAGTGTGATCTGAAATATTCATGTGCTCTCTCTTTGTTTTTAAACAAAGATCGATTGAACTATGAATATTTTGGTTCACTTTTGTTAGGCCTTAGATCATGGGCCTACTTTGGTGGGAAAAAGTACTCACCCCAAAGCGACCCAAACCAGGAACACGCTAAAGCCAAGCGATGCCCAACCGGTATATAAATTTGAATGTTAAGGAAAACTTAGCATTACAGAAGTTCTTGCGGACCAACAATTGACTCCCCAATACCCTTGTGGTGCGTCAAAACCTGCAAACCCTAACCTCTGTAGACTGGGATGATAATGCCTCACCTGGCCTTCTGAAAGGGTGCTCGAAATAAATATTTTGTTTTAGAAAACCACAAACCTTCTATTCTTTGGTTGAGCAATGGTCATTGCCAAGGCACCCGCACCTGCACAGTTCTTAGTAGCAATGATCAATCTTCCATGGGTGTTTCATGGAGATTGGAAGCTTGTTTGCCCTGAGAAGTGAGTGCACTGTAAGGGGGATCTCGTGGGGCCAAGCTTCTGAAATTCATTCGCTAAGGATATGAGGTTCGTGGGATCCATAAGAATATTGTCCTTGCATCCTTAGGATTTTTTTTGTAAGTGTCTTCTATGTGGTTGATTTTCATTCTTTACAACACCACATGTTTGCCAACTATTTTCAGAGAACATGAAAAAATGAACATCATCCTCCAAATCTAAATCAACACAGTCAAACTGAAATAAATTCCTTGCAATCTGCTTGAAATTTTGTCTAGTGTGAAAACATCACCTTGTCATTCTGTCATCTTCAATCTCATCTATCCATCCAAAATTGCATTTTCTATAAAATATCAATTTTTTTCTCATTTCGACACCTCTTAATTTGATCACATCACATAGTCCTTCTATACATATATATCATTTCACCTAGTTCTTGTATACATGTACAACCCAGGTTGCATATATCAAGATCATATCGTGCCTAAGTTAGAAGCTGCATACATTCCATGAATTTAGTCCTTTCCATATTCACCATTGATCAAATAGAACCGTACGCTCTTGCACAAATTCCACTACTCTTCATAGGTCTCAAGACCAATCCATTTTTTATCTATCGCCCACATCACATAGTCCTTATATACATATATATCATTTTACCTAGTTCTTGCATACATGTACAACCCAGGTTGCATATATCAAGATCATATCGTGCCTAAGTTCCAAGTCGCATACATTCCATGAATTAAGTCTTTTCCATATTCATCATTGATCAAATAGAACCCTAAGCTCTTGTACAAGTTCCACTACTCTTCATAGGTCTGAAAACCAATCCATTTTTTATCTATCGCCCACATCACATAGTCATTGTATACATATATATCATTTCACCTAGTTCTTGCATACATGTACAACCTAGGTTGCATATATCAAGATCATATCGTGCCTAAGTTCCAAGTTTCATACATTCCATGAATTTAGTCCTTTCCATATTCACCATTGATCAAATAGAACCGTAAGCTCTTGCACAAATTCCACTACTCTTCATAGGTCTCAAAACCAATCCTTTTTTTATCTATCACCCACATCACATAGTCCTTATATACATATATATCATTTCACCTAGTTCTTGCATACATGTACAACCCAGGTTGCATATATTAAGATCATATTGTGCCTAAGTTCCAAGCTGCATACATTCCATGAATTTAGTCTTTTCCATATTCATCATTGATGAAATAAAACCCTAAGGTCTTGCACAAGCTCCACTACTCTTCATAGGTCTCAAAACCAATCCGCATTTTATCTATCACCCACATCACATAGTCGTTGGATACATATATATCATTTCACCTAGTTCTTGCATACATGTACAACCCAAGTTGCATATATCAAGATCTTATCATTCCTAAGTTCCAAGTTGCATACATTCCATGAATTTAGTCTTTTCCGTATTCATCATTGATCAAATAGAACCCTAAGCTCTTGCACAAGTTCTACTACTCTTCATAGGTCTCAAAACTTGTCCATTTTTTATCTATCGCCCACATCACATAGTCCTTGTATACTTATATATCATTTCACCTAGTTCTTGCATACATGTACAACCCAAGTTGCATATATCAAGATCATATCATGCCTAAGTTCCAAGTTGCATACATTCCATTAATTTAGTCCTTTCCATATTCACCATTGATCGAATAGAACCCTAAGCTCTTGCAGAAATTCGACTACTCTTCATAGGTCTCAAAACAAATCCATTTTTTATCTATCACCCACATCACATAAGGTTTATCATGGACTTTCAAGTTAGGGAACATAGGTACATTATCCTTGCTCATCTAGGGAAATCCTTTTGGAGTCCATCATCTCCTACATACCCTCTCTTGATCATTGGTCCCTTGTGTTTATCCATCATAACACAACTGAAGCCTTGCATCGTAACCAATTTGGACCTAGAGTTGCATTTGACCTCTTGCATTCTTAGCTTATCACATCATATATCATAGAATTTTCATATATCCCATCTTAGAATCATATCCTTTTCAAATGCATTTTTTCCATGGAATTCTTAAGTTCAAGAATCTTTAATTTCATTTGATTTCATATGTTCAACTCCACTTATATATCATCATCTCTCACTTTCTTTGCACAATATTTTGTGACATGTACAAATGGCTCAACAAGCAGGAAGTTCTCAAGCAGAAGTTGAGCCCAATCTAGATATTGGACCTAATGAATCAGTTGAATAACACATGGACCTTGAAGATAGGGAGGAGGCCCAAGTTCAAACAATGCATGTTGGAGAGGGGTTAGGATCACTTCCTTCTACACCAATGGATGAGCATATACAAGTAGTTGAAATAGTGGGGAAACAAATTTCTTATAGAAATTTAGATCATTTACTTGAAATGGATATGGAGAAACTGAAATGTTATGCCGACCAACCTAAAAATAAAAGTAATAGGTCAATAACTAAATTTGTAAATAGAATAATCCATGATCATTTCAATCATCTTGAAACACTTGAAGAAACCCAATTGTTATAGTGTTTACTTCTTTGTGATGAGCTGAAAGAGTCATTAGTATTGATGGGTGTATATTCTACATCGAATAAGAGGAAACACATGGGACTACAAAAAGATATTGTTGAAAATGTTAAAAAAGGTTTAGATTCCATTAGGAAAAGATCTCGATCAGTGGATAAGGCCATTGCAAGAAAGGTGATTTTGACATTTGTTTTAAATAAAGAAATATCCAGAAAAAGAAAAATATCAACACTTTCCACTGAATTTGGTTATAGTAGAACCACACTAATAAAATATGAGAAAAAGAGAAAGGTTTGAGAGGATAGTTTTAAAGGAAATTGGGCAATTATGTGTAGAGCTCCCCATTCTGACAAGATTGAAGATGTTGTTAGGAACTTGATCTCAAGTTTTTGGAATGATCAGACTCGTCCGTCATCAAATACTAGAGATGTTATGAGGTACAGGATTGGACCTGGTATTTATGAAGAACATATTAAACATTGGCTAGACATAACACAACTTGAGATGTATATGAACTTTCTTAATATGTATCCTTATATAAAGATTGGGAAAACAATGTTTGAAAGGTTAAAGCCATATTATGTGAAGATAAACAAGTTTTTTGAAATTTGTTGTTGTCGTTATCACATTGAATGTGATCTCTACTATCAGGTGTTTCGAAAGATGAGAGAAGAAAGATATGGTTTTCAAAATGCACCTCCTAAACAGGTAAGTTTGTTTATAAAGGATCTATTATGTGATCATGAAAATGGACCTCAAATAAAATGCATAAAAGGACTCTATGAAACATGTGAAAATTTGGCTAACTTTCCTTCAAAAAATGAAAATGCTGACCTGAGTCAGATAGTAAATTGCAAGAGTTACAAGTATGTAAAGTTTCAAACAAATTTTGGGAAAGAATCCACAAGGTTAAACTATGTAGAAGAGGAGATACCTATTGGGAAATTTATGGAAGATTTTCAAAAATTGATAAAACCATACATACAACATTCATTTTATGCTAAGTGGAAAGCACATCAATTTCAAACATTAAGAGATACTTTCCCACTCGGAACAATTCTATCAGTAGTTGACTTTGCAGAAAATTACTCTTTTGTACATCAAAAAGAGATTCAATCAGAGTATTACTTTTCAAAGCAATTCACTATTATGGTTCATGTGTGTTATCGACATGCACAATTTAAATTGGATGGTGTTGAGAGTACAGATGAACAATGATCCATCAAGAAAGAATATCACTTTTATATTAGTGATGATAAAGAGCATGACACACTTTTTGTACAACATTGTCTTACAAAATGTTTTTTTGAGAATTTGAGAAGCAGGGGTGTAAAATTTGAAAAACATTTCGTATGGTCAGATGGATGTGCGACACAATTCAAATCGTCACAACCACTTTATGCACTTTCTAGATATCATAAAATTTACAACATACCACATGTTTGGAGTTTCTTTGAGAGTGGGCATGGAAAGGGTGAGCGTGATGGCGTAGGAGCTTGCATCAAACATGCTTTAAGAAAACATCAAATGAGTTATTCAGAAGATCATATAGATGATGCACATGATGTTGCTGAATGGTGCAAGAAACACTTTGCATCAAATGAGGTCAGCACATATTCAAGAACAAACCGAAACATTCCACATAGAGTGTTTTGGGAGATATCGGGTATGTATAAATTACATTTAAAATAAATAAATTTATTTAAATTTAAAATTTACACATATATATATACACATGTTCAATTTCACATAAGTTTTTTTCAATTACATTTATCTAGGTGTGGATATAAGATCGATGCATGGATGCAAGAGGGTAGAAAAAACAAGATCTTTGCATTGTGTTATGAGTTCAGATAGTCACCCTGGATGGACATTATACACGAGGGATTACTCTTGTTTCTACACTGAGTGCATTGTAGGAAACTCTCATGCATGCAACAATGAAGAACTTGAATACATTAGTAAATGGGATATGGTACCACTATTCATTTCAAACACATACAATGAAAATGAGGATGAAAGATTTCAAGATATTCCTTTGATTTCAATTGATTATGACCATATTTCAAGATTGGTTAGAAAAGGTACATGTGTAAGTTTTCAATAATTTAAATATTATATAAATTTAATGATCTTTAACTTATCTAGAGACAATTCTAATTTTTTTAGAATTTTATTGTGTAAATTTGGAGTAGAGGAGATGTTTTTGCAGTTATAGCAGAGCCTAAAAACATAGAAGGTGTTAGCTATTATTTATTGCGTTGCACAGAACAGAGGAATAGGCTAACATGACCTGAAACAAATGATGGAATGTTATTTCCCACAGGTGAGTTTGAATTTAAAATTATATATATACATTGTGTACATGTGTACATTACCTTAAAAACATTAAATATATATTGTACAAACCTTGAGCACGCAAATGTTGTACACATGTAGATGTATTACCTCAAGTTCATGTTTACTATGGAGGTTCTATTGTTTTGAAAGGGATATATCTAAGACAAGTCAAAGTTGTTCAACATGGGATTCATTTTGTGGACTATCAAGTTGATAACAAGGTATATCAATATAGTCACCTTATAATTGCTACCGCCCTACATCTTCATGCAGTTCCACATGCACACAGATGAAAAAAATGGAGACTAGATAGTGATGACCATCAAAAAAATTTACATGTTATTCAAGAGCGGCTTGAACCAGAATGTTTGAGTTAGATTATATTCCTAATTTTCAAGTTCACTTGTACATGTACATACATTTTGAAGACGAGAATTTATAGTAACTTGTTTGAACTCTAGATTGTTTGAGTTACTTATAATATATGTTGATGACAAGTGTTTTAAATTTGGTTGGACACAAGTTAGGGGTTGAAATACATTGAGAACCTTAAATTGAGTAGATATTTCCAATTATATATTTGTTCCATGGAATTCAAGTACTTGTTATGTACATAATGTGTAAACCTTGTCATAAAAAAAATCATTGGAAGAGTGATGGTGGCAGTAAAAGAAAATTTAGTGTTAGTTTCAATGATCCCCCAAATCTAGCATGTTTATTTATTTATATCTTAAATATAATGTTGTATTTATGTATATAGCTGTATATATTTAATCAAGATGGTTAATATTATAGTTAATTAATTTCTCTATTGAAATGTAACATGTTAAATATTATTGCAAGTATCTATATTTAAATAATTTTTTAATTTAAATTATGAACTTTATTGAATCATTGCATCATATTGGAGATTATTGTCAAGTCATAACATGGACACATGATTTCATCTTCCTATTTCCTATTAGGTATATTCCTAGGACAAAACCCTATATTTATATAGATCAATTTGAGGCTTCTCTTGTGAAAAATATATATTTATCTAGATATATATTAATAGGGAAGAGGGCTTTGATCATTAATAACAGCTTGCATGTTAGTGACAATAAGAATAGGAATTTGAAACTCTTTAAGAAAGATACCAATTGTTTACCATAGTTCTTATTCATGTTCACTAAATACTAGTTTTTTACCATAATTCTTATTCATGTTCCCTAAATACTAGTTTAAATGAATCAAGTGGTAATCAAACAGGTTATTTCATTGTGGAGTTTGTTGTTATTTAATGTATAGATATGCAACATATATAGTAATTTTAGAATTTTGTTACAAGTCAAAAAGATAATAGAGGTGTAATTTGAATTGAATTTTCTTAATGTTTCAAAGAATAAAATTAATTTGTTTATTTGTTCTTACTTTCTATCAAGATTTTAATTTCATCATTTTTATCAAATCTTAAAACTAGAAGAACATGTCCTTGAAATTAATAAATTATAGGCTCAAGTAAATACAATCATTTATAAAATATCATTAGTTTACTAGAGCTTGGGAGTCATTTATTTTATAATTTTTGACTGCTTACTATAATTTATTCAACATGGGCATGCGTGTGCAAAATATTTATTGTGATAAACATGAATGAACTTAATTATAAAGTGGCATTCATTTCCTAAAATTCTACTCTAGAGAGATCAAATGAATATATCATATAAGGAAATGTAAGTTGTAAGAGATCATCAAATAAGCAAATGTATGTATATTGAATATAAGCGAATGTATACATATATCATATAAACATGTAAATATATCAATATTGATCAATGTAAAAACATGTAACATGTTATAAGAAAAGTTCCAAATGTATGTATATCATAAAAGTAAATGTAAGTTAGAGATCATCGAATGTGGAATACTAAAGATCATCATATAAGGAAATGTCGAATACTAAAAATCATCATATATAGCAAATGTAAGTTAGAGATAAACAAATGTCAAATACTAGAAAGATCATCATATAAGCAAATACATCTAATATGCAGGGCCTAATATGAATGTCGACTCCTAGTCGAACGACCATCTGAATGAGAACGATCCTACTCTGATGGATGTGCTGAGCCCTACAAATAAAATGGTGTACAAAATGTGTTAAATACATATAATTTATATTAAATATGTATCTAGATCTATGCATGTACATATTCATGTACATATACACATGTATATATAAAAATTTAAAAATTACATGTCCACTAGCATCAAATTCATCCATAGAGTCATGTCGATGTGTACGATCTGGAACAAGGCTAGGAGTGACATAAGGTATGTCCACCTAAAAATATATAAATTCATATATATCAGTACGTGAATATCTAGTTAAATTAAAACTAAAACTTAAAAATAATTAAAAAGGAATTGAAACATGCACATGCACACATACATGGACATCATCTAATATCAGATGACCTGAGTCCTCTGGAATGGCCACCATATCAACTATACGATCAAGTGACGAATCAATATTTGCATCCCTTTGATCTATCTCATGTCGTGCCAACAATGATGAGTGGAGAGGACTATGTAGGTGAGATGGCATCGGCAATAATGAACCAGCACCAACCAACATCTCAGTAAAATCCATAGTCAGTGTAGCTATTGAATGATTAGATGGTGGATCCTGATGTGCACTAGTGCTAGGTTGAGAGTGATGGGATCCTAGAAGTGAATGACCTCCATGTGCCAAATGATCTCTAACATTCTCTATATTGATCCCATAGTCTGAAGCAATGAAGGCATATGCCTCCAAGAGTTCCTCAGCCAAACAATGTAGAGTCTTGCCTGCCATATCTCCTGTAAGTGCGTCAAGCTTTGTGGGAGTAGGGATGCCTGCTGTTGTGAAAGGATCCATGGTGGTCCACTATGCTGAATATGGCATGGGGCAAGGACGTCTAGACATCAAATACTAACCTACACGATCAACAAATATCCTAGTGGTGGCAGCTACAATGTCACCTACAGTATCAATTGCTTCCTTTTGGGAAGCAATGACAACCTCATCTGCTATAGGGGCTAGAGCTGGGGTGAGAGTAGGAGACCTCTCACCAACCAATACCCTAAACACTGGGTTCGGTCTATTTGCTCGATGATAAGTGGGTCTGTCAGCAATCCTACCATGCCCCTGACCAGCATATGGTGGAATGTCCAGGTAGTTGACATTGAGGCCCAAATGGATCTCAAAATACAACTATTGAACAAAATATAATGGAATCTAGTCATTTTTTGGGTATTGACCATGTGCTGCAAGAAATTATGGGTAGATCAATGAGGCCATATCATGATCAACACATGTAGTGACTTGGTATCCCCTAACCTTACATGCACTTTAATAAAATGGAAGACAATTGGTTTTTATCATTTCTTTGGTCACACTATCTTGTATTTTTTAAGGGGAACCTCACCATGTACTTCTTCCTGCATGCGGGAAAGAATAACAGCTACTCTATCTGGAGAAAATGCACTTGTCCTCTCAAGTTCATCTCTTAGTTTTTCAGGACTATGCAATATTGACATGCATGGTTCATAATATATCCCTGGGTTTGCATTTTGCACCAATGAGGCTTTCAATTTATTAATCTCATTAGTGGTATTTGCAAACAAAGATTCTGAAGGTGGAACATCTGCATTATCCATGTTATGTATGTATGTGTACCTAAAGGAGCAATGCGAACTTAGTTTAAATAATATATCTAGATATAAGGAATATAAATCTAAAACAGTTCTAATAATTCATCTACTCATAAATAATATTTCCATACCATTAACACAAAACATGTTCAACATCTATCATAGTTTTTAATGATCAAAACATTCACATTATTAGATTGCACAAAAAACATAATGTAAAACAATATAAAATTTAAATTTACAAGTGTGCGTGTGCACTCTAGAACAAAATGTGTCATTAAAGACAATTTAAAAAACATTGATAAAGGTTGCATCTAAGATTTATTTCCTCCAACTAGTAATAAAGCGAAAACATTATTACTTAACATTGAAAATAAAAATGTTGAACATGAAAGCGAAAATGTTGGAAAATGTTATGAAACACCTATTGAAAAGAGTAACATAATAGAAAAATAAGAATTCAAATCTAGAAATATTTTTGTTTTTTGTAGAAATGAACCCCATGATATATTAAAATTATACTCGATGATCCAATTGTTGATAATATTAATAAAATTGATAACATGTGCACATAAAAAATGAAAGTCATTGTATCTCCAGGTTACTTAAGAAGAGAGAGGAGCTTTCCGAATAAGAATGATATCCCATATTCAAAATTTTCTAATGAGCTTGATAATATTGTAATAATTCTGGAACCCAAAAATGGTTACTTAAAATTGATGAGAAAATAAGATAAAGTCTTAAATGAACCATGAACCATTCAATTTTGAGCTTCAAAAGTTTTCAATGAATACTTTTGTAAAATTACTAAAGTTGTAAAAACTAAGACCTTTACAAAATAAATTAAATATTTAGGCAATCAAAATTTCTAATTAAAATAAAATTATTATTAAAATATTTTTAATTCTCTTAATTCTATTAGGATTACTAGTAAGTAGAAAGATAAAAGAGCTACTTATAGAGTAATACGAACCTCAATAGTAAGAAATAAATTAAGAAAGGTTTGATTAATGAGGCAAACTCATCTTCAATTAAGCATAAATTGTAAAATATTGTGAAAAGCACTAGTAATAAGATCAAGACTAGATAGTCCTATTGAAAATGGTACTTGATATTTTAATGGTAGGCTTCCATGAGTTCATAAAAAGCTAATTAATATCACAAATGATGAAATTGAATGATTTTGGCACTTTAACTCTAGAGTAACACTCAATGTAAAGGATGTTTTAAAATAAAAAATTGGTGATCAAGACCACACACCACATATTAAACATTAATTGGAATGTAGCCAAACAAAATTGTGTAAAATTTCTTGAAAAATATATTCATTTAAAAATATCACAAAGGGAATTTGAATAGATTGTAAGCCTTTTTATTGTACATTCCTATTAAAATTTCTAATACATATTGTAAATACGACATGTAGTTTTTATCTACCATGAACTATTATGTAATATTAATTATACTTTGTATACTAACCAAATTTTACAAGAGTGTGGTACAATTAAAATACCAAATTTATCTAAGGACTTATTAGATTTATTTTAATGTGTTAGATACAATGATTGTAATTTTTTGTAAAAATGTGTTTAAATGAGAAGCGTTTACAATGCAGTGGGTTATCAAAGTTTATATCATGTACCTATGATGGAAGAAATATGATCTAGGAAATAAAATGTTTGAGAAAAAGAGATATGAGATAACTATAAAATACAATTTGAAGAGTGGAGGTGAAGATTCTAGATGTGAGTTGGTCACAAGAGAAGCAAGTTGCTAATTTTATTTCTGATTTTAAGAATATTTTTTATAAGTATGCAATATATAGCCACTATTCTTGATGGTTAGATCAACAAGTCAAGGTGTTCAAGGATTTTTCCTAATTGGAACTATTATAGATCTATAGTCAATTTTATATAAAATTACACGTTGCAGCCACAAAAAGAAGTTGAATCATATTAATATTAAAATTCTATTCAAATAAACTATTATTGTTCACATCACATATAGGCATGCCCCTAATAGTAAAAAATAAAATAAGAAGATAGTTAGGGAGCACAATTTTTACATGTTAGTGATGATCAATATCATTCATCATAGTATGTACAATATTGTTTTCAAGAATTTTTTGAGTTATTACAAGAAAAAATTGGTATTATAAAGGTTCAAAAAATCAATATTTGGTCAAATAATTATACTGATTAACTCAATAATGCTTGTGTATTCATATTAGTTTAGTAGAATACATGCAGATAAGGTTATACCTTGTATTTGATTTTTTTTAGAAGGTGGGCTACCTTCTTCATGTGGAGGAATTGTGTGAATAATGTCATTATGTGGTTCATTGTACGAAGTTTTCTTTTGATGAGGAATAAATAAATACTTAGTAGAATAGTAACTAATATAATCTACAAAGTGCATAGTGTGATGTTTTGAAGTTCAATATATTGTAATAAGATTTAGTGGCATGATAGGAGGTGAAGGGATAGAGAGATTTGGAAATGATAGAGGAATTTTATTGCTAAGTTGTACTATAGCAAGATCCACAAGAATAGGACCCTAGTTTGCAATCTTGTGATCCTCATAACTTAAGTATTAATTCATTTATTGAGCTATTGAAGATATCTAGTTCTCTTTCTTTTTTTTTTGATAGTTGTAGCAAAATTTATTGATTATCTCTATGTTATGGTTCTATTTTTCTCTCTTTCAATGATTTTGATTATGTAAGAACAAAAAATGATTAGAATAAATTGATTAAGACTACTAATGTGGATAATTTCACATATCCTCCAGATATGCTCAACATATGCTCCTATAGAAATGGCGACTCTATATATTTTGAAATGTGTTTACTCTATATAATGATGTATGAATCATTTTCTTAATCTTGGGGGTGTAGTGTATGAGAGTCTAGAATTGGATCCAAGATGGAGATTTTGTTTGATGAGAAGTGCCTTAGATCCTATCATCACATGAGGTCCACTAAAAGAATGTTCCTAGTGTGAACACTATTTTTCTCTCTTTACAAAACCAAAATATATTGGGAATCATGAAAATAGTGGTGAGTACACTAGAATATCAATCAAGAGAGGCAAGTACATCAATCCCACAATAGTAAGTATGCTCAAAATTTGACTCATAGAATATGATGTCATTATAGATTTCATTATCTAAAGTTTTCTCTTTATGAGGAATAAATAGAGAATAATTGGAATAGTGCCTAATGTAATGTACAAAGTACAAATAACTTGATGTTTTGAAGATGGATATCTTAAAATTTTAATTGAATTATTTTTTGTAGGGGATGTGGTGTTGGATATTTTTCTTGCAACCATCTAGATATTAAAGAAATCTACCATAATGTCCCAATCTAGGAATAATGTAGGCAATGGGGAAGTAGCCTATATATTTAGACTAAAGGGGAGAAAAATTAGAGTAGATAGAATGACTTGGATAAAGCCTCCTCCTCTTCTTTGAGCCTTACTAAGTTTGGAAGTTTATTTCCTATAGATCTTAAATATAGGAACACAACTAATTTAGTATAAGAGGTCTCTAATTTTGTAGTTAGTTCAAATGATGTGACTCTAGATATAAGCAAGCTACTCATCCCTATATATATATTGTGTTTATCACAATAATAATTTACCTAATATTTATATAGTATCATATAAAATCCTATACAAATACTATGTATTGAATAACACTCTCTAGGGATTTAATAGCTTTATATTACTAAATTTATGGATGATGGAATAAAACCTACGTCACTATAATATGACACTAACATATATATATTTAGTTTCTTTCTAAATGAATAGAATGTCCAACCCTCAACTATCAAATTTACCTTGAATACATGAAACCTTAATGAATTGAATAAAATACTAACATTCAAATCAGTCTACTGCACTTGGATTTATCATTTAGAGCTTACACTCTCAAATTCCCTTTTACCCCAATGATGAACCCTAATTGATAATCCACAATCAATTTAAATTCCCCACATATTATTTTAGAAATTTTTCTCATCCTAGCATGAACTACATAGTGTAACATAATTTTATAGCACTTCTTAGATGTAAACTAGTAAATAATTAATATAAAGAACAAAAAACACAAACTAAAAGATTCTATGAATCCATAAAAAAACTTAAATAAAAATGGAGGTCCATAATACACAATTATAGTAAAAGGTTTCTTATATGACCTTAATAAAGCACGAATCATCGAGATGTTGAGATTAATTTATCTATATGACCTTAATTTTTTTATAAAAATATAAAAGGCCAAATTTTTAACTCTAAAAGATAGGAAAAGTATTCAACTAGGTGTTGGGGTTTGTGGGAGTATGAAATAATATACTAGGGAAAAATAAGGTCGAATCCTCTAGCTTTATATATTTTTTATTTTTTGAAGAATGAAAAGATGATGTTAGTAGGTATGTCTCAATAGGTAGTTACTCTAAAAATTGATGATGTTAGCATCATATAAAGATGGCATTATCATGATTTTGACATTGTGAAATAAAAGATGGATAAAAATTTAGACGCATGGAATCAATTCTAGAACTTTAAAACACAAGATTTTTTTTACTAGTAGAGGATCAAGATAATAGGGGTTAGAAAGGGATGGTACTTAAGGATTGGAAAGACTAAATTCCCAATACTACAAGGAGTAAATACAAATAATAATGTTGTGAAGTTGTTGGGGAATGATTGAAATGACATGATGGTAGAGAGATGAAAAAATTGGTGCAAAAATACTTATAGACATTTGGATTAAAATGGATTGGGATTTTTAAGTTTAAAAGGGAGTGGTATGGTAGGATATAACCAAGTCTAAAATCCTAGAAAATATAACACTTGAATACAATAGAACTAAGAGGGTTCAAAGAATATGGAGATAAGAATGGTTTGAAAGGAGGATCAAGCCAAACACTCTAGAAATAGAAAATATTCTAGGTCACTAAGAAACACTAAGGATTGGATTACTAGCATGACAACCACAAAAAAATTGAAGTCCAATAGAATCCATACTTAGATAAATTTAACAAAGGTTGAAAGTGGATTATCAAGATTAGTTGAAAGATTATACTTTGAGGATGAAGCCCAATAGACCAATGGAAAAAGAAAAATGGAGATGGTAGAGATGAAATATTGGTATGAAATTCCATCAAAATAACAATATGGTAATTGATAGAAATTCATGAAAATGACAAACACAACTTCACACATAGGATATTTTTTTAATTTTTAGAAATTGAAGCATCTAGAACTTGTAGGGGACATCACCGAGTAGATATTTGAAAAGAATTTAATAGAGGAAATTATAATAAAAATTCAATAGCCATTCTACCTCTTCCTTACTCAATCACCTTAAGTCTAGATTCCTTCATGATTTATTTGTAATAAGCCTCCTATAATCACATGTAGCTTTTTCATTTTAAGGTGCAAAGATGTATTTTAAGTAGTACTTAAATATATATAAGGAATTAATTACTCATAAAATAATTAGTTTTATTAGCATATGAATCATCCTTTGTTATCACATCATCCACATAATATTGGTGTGATCAACCTAGATCAACTTGTGTTATTAGTTTAATTAATTTCTATTCTTTGGCCAACTTCATAGGCATGTTTTATATGTCAAATTATTATAATTTAGTGGTCCATTTTTCTCTTCTTTTTTTTCTCTTGATTTATTCTACTAAGAAAGTAATTTACTAATACATGTCAAAGATTTCTACAACTACTTTACTATTGAAAGTGAAATTAAAAATTAATCAATACTCACACTAAAGCATAATCTTGCTTAAAATCTGAATAATTTATCTTTGCATCTTTGAATGATACACTCATGAAGGCTACATGCCTTTCATTTCCTAGGTTTCTCATTTGAATAAGAATGGTTGTACAATGTGGTCAAATGAAAATGAGTATATGTAGAATAGTTTAGAATAGTTTGGGCTTGTAACCAATATAGGGGATTCAAAAAATGATTTCTTGATTTATTAAAATGCCTTAGCTTACATTTTCCACTATATTTTTGCATATTTCATCATCTTGGCATTTAGTGGCCTCATTATCTCTACAAAACCTATTTCAAATTTCTTTATAAATTTAATCTTACCAAACCAATAATTCAATTCATTATTTCTTGTTGAAGGTTGTGAGAAGATCTTGTTTATGCTTGAATACAAAAATGGATTGTATACCTTCCTTGTTTAATTGTCTTTTCCTTCTTTATCCATTGGAATTGCATATACAAAAATGGATTGAATACAAAAATGGATTGAATACAAAAATTAATTGAATACAAAAGTGGATTTTATACTCAACTATTTATATTCTTCTAAGTTCTAGACAATGAATTTGTTGAAAATGCTTTAGAAAATTTCAAAAAAATACAATTGAAGCCACAAATTCTGCACCAAAATGAGCTATGGAATAGTGCAACCAACCTAAGAGGATGTGTTGGAGGGTTCGCTTGAAGGTGAAGTGTTTGCACACTTGTTTTTTCTTTGCCAGTTCGCCACATGCACCCTGTTTTCCGGTCGCCTTTGTCACTATTCGCTGCTTGGTGAAAATGACAGGGATGATAGGGTTTTTTTGTTTTAATCTATATTAAGGGGGTTCAGTCGAACCCTATTTCGGTCGAACCCCTTTATTTTATTATTTACCACACATAAGTCAATGGGGTTCACTCGAACATAGGGTTCGACCAAACCAACATAAAGGTTCGGGCGAACACTTTGGTTTAGACAAACCCCTTCACTTTGTGTAGAGGGGAAAATCAAATTTTCCCTTCCTCCACAAATGTGTTCACCACTTATGTGGGTTCACCCTATGACTAGATACTAGCCACCAATAAGGAAAGAAGAAACAATGTCTAACTATCGCAATAGTCCCTCATATGGTGCAGAGTGAAAACGCCAACCACATGGCATAAGGTGTACTCCTCAGCTACACCATGCATTGCGTCCACACACAAAATTTTCATATGCCAGTCAGAATAGGAATGTATTGGTCATATGTCGCATGGCAGAGTGTTTGTGGCTCCACGTAAGTAGGCATACACAAAACACTCCCCGCATAGCGATACCTTGAGGAGAAGGCAGACGTAGGTACTCGCTAAAGCTAGAGGTATACATGGCTAGGATCTACCCATATGCTACTTGACCAACATGGTGAAGGAAACCATGAGTAGCTCTCTACAAGTGTTGAGGCCCCATAACGCTCATCACACAAGTAGGCTAACAAAAAAAATCTCATAATGCACCTTCACGTGTCTACGCATGTGGCAATCCTATCATCACATGACATCATCACCAGTACTATGTCAGAACACCCGTCAGGTGTGGCATTGTATCTAGTACATCATTTCGTAGCACAAGTAAGATAAGGTATGTATACATGATGCAATATGATAATATCACTATGGGGCTCTGAGTCTCACCTCTCATACAGATGAGGTTTACTCACTATGCTAGATCAAGGCCTCCACAAATGTCCAGGCATAGCTAACATACCTATGTTGTTGTACTCAAATCTATGGGTATTAGGCTAACACTTATGGATCAAGTATCTTGATCCATTATAAGGGAAAGTAGTGGGTAGATTCCCCGGGATTGGTTGAGCTAAGACGCTCTGCATCACAATATGCATACGCTATACACTCCACCCAAGGAACTTGTGGCTACTACTATCCCTTTATGGATTGAGGATCTAGAGAACCAAAAGAAAAATAACTACTTTTGGTTACTCTTGTATATAAGTTTCAACATCACATAGGTTGGCCTTCAATCAGGTAACACACATGCACACACACATAATTGTATGGTAAATCCCACACCCAAGTATAAATTTTCTTCAAGGATGTGTACCAAGTATCACCATCACATGGATACACAAAGCAAGTACAGGGTATTCACAACTCTCAAACAAGATACAATTTCTGGTTTCTTAAATTTTATAGGGGTAAAACTACATACACAATCCCATAGGAATGTCCAATTCCATAACCCATGGGATACATAACAAAAATTTCCAACCATAACCTTTTATCAGGTTCCTTTCACGCTACTCTTTTCACAGAGTACATCATGCTAAAGTACAAGCCATGAACATGTGATCACTTAACAATCCCACTAATAGATTCACAAGGACTACCTAGTGGGTACAAAGGCCCCAGAGAACCTAGTGTATGAACCTAAGGCTTTGATACCATGTGTAATGCCCCACCACACAACCCTAGAGGAAGTTGCAATTATCTACTCAAACGAACTAACTTTTTAAATTTCTTTTAATATAATTAATATGCAAGTTCACTAGACATTGTGACAACCTCTACGGTTATGAGACTGGGATTACTTATTAACCCACAACATTTAATTACTTATGAAATTAAGAACACATATATTCCATACAAGATAAATTCATGAAAGAAAATAAAGATACCATAAGATCTCTTTTAACAATAAGGTTAAAACTCTCATTCCCCGAATGAGGTAAATCCAAAAACAAGACTACATATTACAACTTCCACCTCGATTACAAGAGGGGTAATAAATAACAAGATCAAATGAAATGATTAAAGCATACAAATTAATAGGATCCCACGAGCTGTCCAACTGGAAATCTCGTCAACATGAACAAGAAGAAATCATCCTCGTTTGTGGAAATCGGGTAAAACACTGACTAGACACTAGGTACTGCCCAAGGCATTCAAAACAAACTGACATAACAAATCGACAACACACATAATTTAAACCCCTTTAGAAAGACTTAACAAACTAAAGACATATTTAACCCACTTCCCTAAACAAGAATACAAAGGAATATTCACTGAAATTAATTGAAATAAACTACTTTCGGATATTCTACGTCCTTTTCATTATCAAAATAATTTTACAACAAGGATAATAATCTCCTTAACTGAATAACTAATTAATGTAATTAATTGCCTCATCAATTGTAGAGAAGGAAAATACTACCATTAATAACCAATTGAAATCCATGATTACCTTCAAAAAAATCATATATCTATTGTATTTATAAAATTCAATAGTTAATTGTCTCAATTAAACTAATTTTAATATTATCTCTTTCAGATACATGATAAAATTTAAACCAAATATTCAATCCTTAATTGTTTGAAAATACTAATAAAATAAATTAATTACTTCATTAATACAAAACATATCATTTAAAAATAATTATTTCTTTTTTTTGCAAAATAAAACATTTTAAAATCATTTGATCTTGCTATTAAACATATTCTCATAAACTCAATATTTGCCCTTCCCAAAACATTATTTTAATATCAAATCAATAATTGGACTGATGCACATAAATTTAAGTTTCACAATCACATTATTTTTAAAATAAGATCCACAACTTAACTAAAACATTATAACTCAAATTCTTTAATTTCCTTTAGTTCATCTATTTTAATATATATATATATATATAAATTTAATTGATTATATATATATTAATATTCTAATATTATACGAATATAATATGTAAAATATTAATGAATATATCTTATGTCATATATATAATAATATTTTAATATTATATTAATATAATATTAAATATTAATAATATATATTTTTTATTTATTTATATTTTTTTTGTTAAAAAAAGTCAAATAGAATAAACCCCGAACGCATTTTCATGGGGATGCGCATCGGTCTTCATTTGGCGGCCATGGATGACGGACACACTTTTTTTACATAGGGCGGTGGATGCGGATTTGGGGGAAGGGCCGATTGTGTATTACACATAATCGAGCCCATTACATGGGCAGCTGTGTGTTATACACAACCAAGCCTTCCTGGTGGAACCAACAGTGGGGGGTATGGGGGTCGCACTGGGCATAGCTCCCCCACATGCCTCCCACATGGGGGCGCAGTGGGGTGAGCCCCTAGCAGATCCCCCAAACCCTTCTTCAAACATTTTTTTTTATTATTATTATTAAAACACCGTAAACTGCCTTTAGCACTGTGGATTTTTTTAAAAATCCGAAAAACAATTTGTTTAGAAGGGTTTATTTTCAAAACAAAAAGAAAACACACTATTATAAAATATATATAGCTTTATGTATGAATACATATATATTTGTATTTTTCAGAATATATATATATATAGATATTTCCAGATTTATATAAAAGAACAACTATCAATTTAATTGAGCAAAAAAATCTCAGAAATATACATCTATAACCATATTACAATTTTCTTTGAAGAACAAATAACTGAAACTGAGATTTATAAATTGCATAAAGATTCAACATGGTTTTGCAAACAGTTTATCCAAGCTTTAATATTTTCTTACAAAAAAAATAACATAAACCAAATAAATGAACCTGGTTTTCAGAAGCTTGAGAAGAAAAAAATGGTGCACTGGTTCTTCCTCTGATTCCAGCTCCTCCAACCAATTCCAACTTGGTTTTTCCATAATCCAAAACCAAAAAATATCTAAACTAAAGTCCTTTCCTCTTTTTCTTTTTCCAATTTTCTTTCATCCTCCCCACAATTCATGAAAAATCCCCAAATAATAAAAAAAAAATTCCAAAATATCTCATCATCCACCCCCATTAATTTTCAAAAACAAAAACATAAAATATCTCTAATTTTCAATTTTCACATTAAAAAATTTCAGAAAAATGAAATTTAAATCCCTTTTTCAATTTTCAAACTTAATTTAAATTCAAAATATCTATTAATTTCCAAAATGAATAACTTAATTTATTTCAACACAATTAATTAATAGAATAGATCTAATCCGAGATTAAATTATTTATTAATTAAATTAAATTAATTAATAAATTAAATAACATTTCTAACATTTTAACCAGATTCATTTAATCAACAACTTAACTACATAAGTCATTCATTTAACTTTTCTAACTTACAATTAATAAAATCAAGACAATAGGACAAAATAAAAACAATTGAGTCAGACTACAATCAGCGACACACTTATGACTAGGGTGATGACTTGACACGGGAATCCTAGCTACTATCTCCCAATCAAATGTTGTTGGCAATGGACACACTCAACCCCACGAAATTAGGTGGAGTCGATGCCCTATACCTATCAACCTGAGAACAAAGTATATCACACATGTATATTTGCATCATATAAAACACACCATGAAGAGGGAATCGAAGGGCGCTCGCAAGCGAGCGATGCAATCTCGTCCCCTTCACCAATACAATATTACCAATTGACGAATCTAACATCAATAATATTATCCAAACATAAAACATCATTAGTTCAAATATTCACAATGCTAATCTAAAGCATGTCACAATGATACATTAGAATAAATTACCATCACATCAAAGAGCAAAACAGAGGGGTATTACAATCTCTCCCTTGATCCCTACCTTTCCATCTATCTCTCCTTCCCTCTCCACTTCTCTATATCTCCCTTTACTCTCTCTACCTACCTCTCTCTCTCCATCCCTACGTCTCCCTCCAACTCTCCTTACCTCTCTACTTATCTCTACCTACCTATCCCTCTATACCTCATTCTCTCTCTCTCCCTCTCTCAATCTATCCACCTTCCTTCTTCTCTCTCTAACTTCTCCCTCCCTTCCCCTCTCTCTGTCCCTCTCTACTATATCTCTATCTAAACTCTCTCTACCTACATGTATATCATTCCCTCATCTCTCTCTCTCTCTCTCTCTCCTACCCTCTCTCCCTCTCCCAATTCTCTCTATCTCTCTCCCCTTTACCCTTTATCTCTCTCCCACTCCCTCTCTCTCTTTCTCTCTATCTCTATCTCGTGTCTCTCCCTCCTACCCCCTCTCCCTATCTCAAGTCTCTCTCTCATTAACTCACTCACTCACTCCTCTATCTCTCCGCTCTACCCTTAGACCTCTACCCTCTATCTCTCTCCCACTCACTTCCTCTCTCTCTCACTCACTCCATCTATCTCTCTCCCCTCTACCCTTTATCTCTCTCTCACTCCGTCCCTCCCTCCCTCCTTATCTCTCTCTCAAGTCTCTCCCTCCTACCCCCTCTCCCTCTCTCAGGTTTCTCACTCACTCACCCACTCCTATCTCTCTCCCTTCTACCTTTAACCCTCTACCCTTAACCCTATACCCTCTATCTCTCTCTCTCTCTCTAGCTCCCCCTCTCTCTCTCTCACTAAATCCATCTATCTCTCACCCATATACCCTTAAACCCTCTACCCTCTCTCTCTCAAGTCTCTCCCTCCTACCCCATATCCCTCTCTCAAGTCTCTCTTTCTTAGTCACTACCTCTATCTCTCCCCCCTCTACCCTCTCTCTCTCTCAACCATCTCCCTCCTACACCCTCTCCCTCTCCCTCTCTCAAATATCTCTCTCACTCACTCGCTTCTATGTCTCTTCCATCTACCCTTATCCCTATACCCTTAAACCATCTACGCTCTACCCTTTATCTCCCACTCCCTCCCTCC